>VYXH01002036.1:964833-1040677 GCA_013397275.1 Burhinus bistriatus
AGGGAGGGGGAGCGGGGGAGGCGAGGCGAGGCAGCCCGCCCGCCCGGCAGGCAGGCAGGCAGGCAGGCAGGGGCGGGAGCCGAGCCGAGCGGAGCGGAGCGGGGCGGCGTGTCCCGCTGCCGGGCCGCGGGTGGAGGATGGATGGATGGAGGGGTGGGTGGATGGAGGGATGGAGGCAGCGGCGTCCGCTGGCACCGGGCGCTGCGCCGCGCCTGGGTCTTTCACTTTAGGCTGAGGGCCGGTGCCTGCCAGGCCGGGAGACCGCCCGCCTGCGGCCGGGGAGCAGCCGCCGGGGGTCCTGCCCCTGGCTGGGCCGGGGGCGGCGGAGACGGAGCTGCCGCTGCCCCTCCCGGGAGCAGACGCCCGCCTGCCGCGCCCGCGCTGCCGCTGCCCCGCTTGCCGCCGCGGCTGGAGTTCGCAGCAGCAGCTCTCCTTGCCAGACCCTCCATCCCCAGTTTTATTATTTCCTTTGTTCTCGCACTCGGGCATTTACGTACTCCCTTATCTTGCCCTGGTACCCGGAGCGGTCCGCTTAGCTCTGCAAACTCTCCCAAGAATAAAACTACCGGTTACGCGGCAGGAAGCTGTAACTCATCCCTCGCTGAAGTGTTTAACGGGTGCACCAATATTGCTAAATTATCTGCAGACTCCCAGTTATCCCCGTAGGTAAAGAAACGCCTAGAGGAGCCTTACACCACCCTCCACCGGCTCGTGAGTCCCTGGCGCTTCCTGCTGCCACAGGCAACGCAGAAGTGTCAGCGGTGCCCGCAGGGCAGGGTGCGGAGCTGGGCGTTCTGCTCGCCCCGCAGCGCTGCCTCTGGGGCTGCGAGGGCTGGGCAGCCCTGGCCCGCAGGCTGCGGCGGCGGGAGCCGAGTACGGTCCCGCAGCGCTGATTAGAGTGCGAGGTTCATAGCTTCACAGGTACGGTGCCCGCAGCTGATGGCTAAGCGGCTGCGCGCAGGTGTGTACGTACGTGAGTTAAGTGCGCGTAAGTGTGCTTTCTATCATTCGTGCTTTAAACAATACGCGCAGATTAATTTTCTGCATGTAATGTACATGCAGTTGGCACTGACTTCTGTCAGAACCTGTTACTGCAAAGGGGAAGTGGGTAATTCTGGCTGCTTGAGATACAACTATTTGCACTGTTTCATCGGTGCAGAGTTTATTCTAAAAATGGACTTGGAGACATGCGTCAAAATTACATTTAAAAAAACAAAGCAAACCAAAAAATATTTCTTTAGGATGTACCTCATATTTGCTTTTTAAGTTTTCCCTCCTTCCACATCCCACTTTCCTCTACAGCTGTTTGAAACATCAGCCTTCCTTTTCCCTGTGCTGCTACAGGGCTTCGGAGAGCCTTTTTCGAGGCTCTAAATAATCATATGAGTTGGCACAGGACTGGAGAGTTGCCTCCGGGGGCAGTGAATCCTTTCCCTGCTGCGGCGGGCAACCACACCAATAATCCCATTCATAAATCTGCCGAGTTTCCTCTCAGAACTATGAAGTTTGTTTGCCGCGCTGTTCTTGCTAGCAGGCTGCAGCTTAAGTTCTCCATCCCCCTAATTCTGAAGAAAAGCAAAACTTATTATGTATTTGAGCAACGCATCTTTTTGAAAAATAAGTTAAAAAGTACCTTGCCAAGCATTACTTCCTTTCCCAGAATTTACCGTTCAGTCTTCTGCTTTCTCAGAAACACCATACTAAAGGGAGTATCTTATCAACTGTCAATATTTACATAGAGCCATAGTATCAATTATTAAAATACATTTATTCACTGGTGTCTCCTTTGACGGCCGTTGCTATGCTGCTCCTGACAAACTCAAGGTGTAGTTCTTGGCACGTGCCTCCTGTTTGTTGCGGTTCCTCCGAAGGACCCGGGGCCTGAGGCAGCGTGAAATCTGCCTGGGCAGTAGCTGACAGGCAGGCGATCAACTGCTCACATGCCAGGTGCTGAGTGTGAAGTCTGGGCCCGCAGAAAGTCGAGGGATTTGATATCGGTCGGATCGAGAATTTATGTTGCGTTCCTGCTAGATGTTAATCCCTGCTGCTAACAATCGCAAGTTTCTTGTTAGTGTATTTGTATAGTTGATCACCTTACTTTATCTCTCCTAATTTTCAAAAAGCCGCCTATGAGATGCTTCTCTTTTGATGACAGTAGGTTTGCTTAAATTTATAAATAGATCCTAGGTGTAAATCACCCTGGAAAATCTGACATGAAAGCACATTTGTTTACATCTAAAAAGAAAACAAACCTCACGCACTGAGGTAAAAATATTTTCATTAGAGAGGATAACTCTTATCTACAAGCAAAGATAGTTTTCTACATTTTTATTTTGTTACAAATTGCTGAAAAAGAAACGGTGGGCTGAAATCTGTCATACTGATCTGGAGACTAAATGTCTCTTTTAGCAATACTCGATCAGGATAATTTTATCTATACAATATGGACAATTATTCACGGACAAATCATTTTTTTGCTCAATATGACTTTAAAATCAGATTCACCATCATCTTAGTCCTTGGAAATCAAGTATCATTGCTCTGTTTGGGAATTCATGGTTACTAGCTACTCCTAAGTTTTTGATGCTGCTCATCCTTATGTATTGACCTTGATGTGCTGGATCTAACCTGTCATTTTTTGTACGGATTATTAAATGTGCTGTATAAATAAATGCTACCGTGCAACAGTTTTAAAATTTTTTTTCTTAAAGCATATAATCATTTTACTGCTTTATATCTTACTCCAAGGCTTCAGAATGATTTCTTGTAAAGAGTTAATCACTGTAAATCGGGCAGAAATGACCTCTTGATTAATAACCAAATAGAGGCATACCTCTTTCAGAAATAACATGGCTGTGATGTACATACTGTGAACATAATGAAGTTGTAGGTTCTGCAGAAATAACATCATTTTCAGATTAATTACAATGTGACATGAATTTAATGAACATATTACCAACATACGCTAATTAAGAAAATCTTGACATTCACATGAGGGCAATACAACTGCATGTAAATTCAGGAGAAAGTGGGAACCTCTGATGTTACATGTTCCAAATACAGAATCATGAAACAAACTGAATAAACCCCATTCATTGTCATCTATACTGGCATCGCCAAGAAGGTTGATAAACTTTTACACAATCACTTGTAATCGTGATTTCAACAGAAACCAAAGGGAAAACCTACAGTTAATCTCTAGAGATTCTTTCCATTCTAAGGCAAAAAAGGGTGTACCCCTTGTTTCACTTGACATGTTTATGTTAAGTGTTGTCACTACCGGAGCCATAGGGTCTAAGACTACAGAGATCTGCGTCCTGAAAATAAATAGTTAAACAGGAGAGGAGAAGATTCTGCCTGCAGAACACCCGTTCTCTCTGCCTGTACGGATTACATCGCCTTCACTTTAATTTCATTCCTTGTTCCTCACGTCAGCTAATAAGCTTGTTTCCATGTAAGAGCGCATTTAAAGAAAAAAAAAAATTAACTTGAAGTGTAGCAATTTAAAAAAAAAGAAAAAAAGGACAGTAGGTCAGATGACAATCTCTGGTTTTAAACTCCCTATTACCGTCTGCCTTGTTATTCTTTGAAAACCACACACAAATATCCGTAGAAACTGACTGACAGGAAAGCAACAAAATTTGCCCTAGATAAAGTAATGCTTAAAATATATATTATACATTTCATTATAGTGAAGTTAAGGTGTTGCCTGCAAAAGTCGTGGCTTAAGTGTTACATATATGGATAGTTCTTGAGAAACTGAAACATGTCTATTAGTGAGCTTAAGTTCAGCTATTACGAGGGGCAAACTCGTTCAGCTTACATTAAGCTGTGACTCTGGTTTCTCTGTATTGTCGTAGGCACACAGACACTTCAGGACTTTACCCACTGCCATCCAAATTGTAGTTGTCTCTCGTGACAATGGGATTGTTCACAACAAGAAAGAGCTCATTGTAAAGCTGCAGAATTCAGATAAGCCACGTAGGAAAAACGTGGGCAGAGGATGCTGCAACCCACTGGTCACTGGGAGGAAACAGAACTTACTTGAGGACAGTCGGATTTTACAGTGCCTTTTTTTTCCCTTTCTGTCACATTCACTTCTAAATAACTTTATTGCTTTAATCTCGTTCTCCTTTGCCTTTACTTTCTTTGAGTCTCCGTTCATCTCTTTTTGGCGTTTCTACCTCTGAAGCTGTCTCAGAGGGCAATGTGCCACTCCATGTCCCTGAATATTTGTGATATGTTTGGGTACAAAACATTAGAGGGTCATTCATTTATTTCTAATATATAAAGAGTTGAGAAAAAAAAACAACTTGGACTGTAGATTTTGCCCCTGCAGGCTGTGTTTTACTGAACATTCCACCAGTTCCATGAAACTGCTTCAACATCAGGTGTCAGTGGCCAGCTGAGCTGACCCAGGTTGCTGGGTGGCTCCTACATATATTGTAAAAATTCTCCGGACACAGAAAGTTCTCCTTTCCGCAGGTGGTCACAGTTCATCAGTGCTGACAGAAGGTACTAATATATAGAATATTATTATTATTATTATTATTATTATTATTATTATTATTATTATTATTATTATTATTATAGACCCGCAGGGTGTAGGCTATCTGTGAACAGGCAGTAAAGCAAGATAACAATAAAGGAATTATTATTCTGTCCACCTATATTTTGCTGAGCAGCACTATAATTATGCTGAAGGCAGTAGAGACTTTAGATAAAAGACTGTGTAAATATCAGTTGATAGCATTTATTTTACAGTATGTTATTATTGCTTTATTATTTACCCTCTGAAGATCTAAAGAAGTGTTCTCCTTCCCCTTCTTTCCCATACTCCCACGCGCTGGAGCTCTACAAACACAGAGGAAGGCACATGCCCTACCCCAATGACCTTACCCTGCTTTGAAACCAGATATGACAGTAAGGATGACAAACAACGGGAGGGAAGGATGGGAAGAGGGCAGTAAGATTACACAGTTGCACAGTTTAGCTATATGCTTAACTTGATGTATAGGCCTGCAGCTGAACTTGGAAATTTTTCCTCAGTGAGAAAATAGTTTCCATGGTGCACAGATTTATCTGAGGGAGGTCAATCTACTACAGAAGCAACCCGAAAAAAAAGAAAATGCCAGCCTTTCTGCCTGAGCTTTTTTTCTCCCTCTCTTTCCTATCCTATTTTAATTTCATCAACACAGATAAAATATGTCTTTGAATAAAATTCTGCAATTACCAGCATACAGTGGTTTCTCACACAGAACCTTATCTGTGTCCTGGTCTCCCTTAATTGAAGTCAATGAGAAAATGCCAGTTGAGGCTGGTTAGGAGGATCAGGTCTGTAATGCATGAGCGAAATCAAGGAGTATACAGCTTAATGGAGAGAGGGACGGAATTTTAAACAAACGTCTTCTCTTTGGAGGTTTTGTGACTAGAGAAGTTTTCCCCATGTGGTCCTAACAGGGTCACGGCTGCCCGAAGAGTTAGAAAGAAAAAGCTGAGGAGAAAGCTGGCTATTGATGGACGGAGGGGAAGCCATCTATTGCCAGGTTTGGTCCAGATCTTTGCCTTTATTTGGAATGTTCCTCTGTCTTTGGCAAATAATTGGGTTCTCCGCAGTAGAGTGCACCTCACCCTCTGAGTGTGTTACTTGGAGCCCCTCCCTGTGCCCCTCGCTACCACGCAGACTTCACAGTGCGGTTTGCTGGATGGCTTCCCTACTGTGTCAATCACCTGACTCCTACCTGAGATAGCCCTCGTCTTTCCAATCTGTAAGAGAGTGGATGAAACACAAGGAAATCGGTTTAGTGTCAACAACAAAAGTATTCCGCTAGACTAGACTGTTGGCTATCTTCATTGCCAAATGCTACCCTCGATCCATTACATGTCAGAAAGTACCTGCATTTTCTGGAAACTAAGCTGTGACACGAAATCAAAGAATTAGCATGAAAGTTTAGAAAACGAAGACAGATTGGGGTTGCGATTACAAGGACCTCCTCAGATCTTGATAAGCATGTTCTTGTTAATAATGAAATATAACGAGGTACTAAAATATTAATGGAGCATTCATTAACAGTATTCAGAACTGAAGGACAGATTGCCTTGAAGACTTCAGTTACCTTACACTAGTTTGGCTGGTTTAACTGGAAACAGATCTGCCTCTGTGTAAGGCAAAGCTAACAAAAGGTAATGCTGAATCTGTCCCTTCCTACATACCTATTGTGTACAGGAATCTGGTGTGAAATAAGAGGAATGGCTACAGTAAGATTTTTTCTGCCAAATTTGTTAGCAATCTGTTTAGTAAAACTTCATGGTAACAAAAATCTGATCAATTATCGACCTTTTTCTAACTGTATTTACCGGGAGCTGAAGGAAAAAAAATGTGCATTAGCGAAGAGTGGCAAGTTGTAACTAAGTGCAAGAGACAAAAGTATTCACCCATCCTCTCCTAATGCCAAGATTTGAAGAGGGTGCTCCTGAGCAGATGGTTTAACAGACTAAAGCATTAGTTTGCTGATCCTCCATGCTTGCTAATTAATTCTTCAGTTTACTAGGATTTAAGATGATTGTTAAAAACAAGGCTTCTCTTAAAATAAACTTTAGGTAAATGTTATAAAATGGTGGTTACAATTGTAATGGCTGTAACAGGAATGTTGTGTACTATCTAGAGAAGACATTCATTATCTTAATGTAGTATCTTTAACAATTCTGCCTCTGAAATTTTCTTCTTGTAAGAATATGCTTTTGTCTTCCCAGCTAATTAATCCTCTGACTTCCTGTTGACACTCTTGGGTCAAGATTATGTCCTTGACTTCTGTGAGAATGGCATATACATAACCGTGGGAAGGACTTAATCTTTTGTAACAAAACTGTCCCCTCCCCTGAATTGTTTTAAGCTCGTTATAATGCAAAATGTAAAAATTGAAATATCTCCTCTATTGTTTTTAAAGTTGTTGTTAGGATTTCATGTATTAATTTATTTCAGGTTAACATTAAAATGTTGAATGCTCATTAAATATATTAAAATGCAGTATTGTAGAGTAGCTTGCTGCCTATTAGATTTAGACAGTGGGCAGATAATTTATCTCAGATTTCATTTTTATAGCAGTTTTATAAACTGGACGCCAATTTGAAGACAGCAGAACTCCACCCAACAGAAATTGTGGAATTTATACCACAGAAAAGGGAAAAAAAAATCAAGCAAAAAATATTATGATAAAATAAAATTTTACAAACAGAGTAGGAAGTAGGAAGAAAACAAAATAGCACTAGGAAAACCAGTTCTTCACTTACGAAAGCTAAGGCATAAATTCTGAAGTCCCATCTGTTGTTGCTTGCAAAGGGGTGATCCATGCTGATAGTAGAATCATAGAATCATTTAGGTTGAAAATCGTGAGTGAACTTTGAGAATGTTCTCCAGTCAGCTGATGATGGCCTGAAAGAAGCTCCTCTTCTGTGGTCTGGCTTTGCCACAGCAGACACTGTGAAATTCGGCATTTGATTTTCATGTCCTGTTTTGTTACATGTGTGTTTGTATGCGTTTTGTGATATCTTCCTTCAGGTAGAGGTTTGGATTTACTGGTTAGAATTCAGAGTTTTATGTTATCTCTGTGACTGTTCCTTCTGTCAAAGACATTATTGGTTGTTTGTTATGTTAAAAACTATTGGCAATTCCCCTTTCATAACAACAGATAAGAATTCTTATTATTATTGTAAGGAATTCATAACTTGCCTCATTCTATAATCTATCCATCTTGTAAACCAAGAAAAAGCTATCATTATAGATGATTCAAGGGTGAACTTTTTAGTAAGCTGTCAGTATGTCGTCTTCATAGAACCAGTCTTCATCTCCTTTCAAAAAGTAATTTTCTTATCCAAAATAACTGCAAGGAATTTTGAAACTGTTTTAATATATCCTTAATAGGGAATCTACACTGAGGCCACCGAGAATACAACATATTTATTTACGTGACATCTGGATTGGAATGAAAGTAGCACAATAGGCCGCTCAGGGTGAATTAATGCTAGTATTAATTTTAATAATTTTAGATAGGTGGGTTATTACCATATTAATTAAAGCAGTACTAGAATACTATGCCCAGGCAGTGCTCACATTTAAAAGCTGCTGAGAGAATTAAAAAGAATTTAAAAATTAATGATCTTATGTTGAAATCTTACTTTACAGTGAAAGATTATAGTCTGATCTCTTTAAGAAAGGAAGAATTAAGATTTGTACCATGTAAAATGTTTTTTCTGTGTAATAAATTATGGTAGAGTAATTAGAGTACACTATGGAGTACTCTGTAATTCAACATATAAAGGCAAAGGTCTTTTTTACAGGTCTTTAGGAAGATCCAGGGAATGAAAACTGAGAACAGACAAACTCAAAATGGAAGTATAGCTTTAGCAGTGAGGAATATTAAATTTTGGAACAATATTAAATTGGAGCAATTTAAGCAATGTGGGCTACATTCTCTGTTACTTTAGATCACTTTAAATACCCTTGTTCAGCTTACCTAAAATTATAGTCTTGATCAAGAAATTAGGAAAATGCTGAGGTTTGCATTAACTTGGCAGTCCAGGTTGATGATCACAGTGATCTTTTCCGGTCCTAAAACCTGAGCTTGTGAACAGTTTGGTTTTTTTCCTTTGAACCCCAGTATAGTGATCTGGAGGCAAAAATGGGCTGTTAGACAAATATAAATAAAAAAATAAGATGTCCCATGAGTAGTGGAACTGAAGAGGCTGGGATTCTTTATAGATTAATTCTGTCCTATTCCCCACATCGCTACACTTCTTGACTCCAGCTGCCTTGCAGGTCCCTAAAATCTCACCACTTCAGGAATACACTAAGTCCTCCCTATGTACTTGAGACCACTGTGATTCCTCCAGTTAATACTCCGGACTTTGCCATATAGAAAACACTAACAAGAGAGAGCTCCTCCGCTCAGTGGCCAGTTTTCATGAGACTTTTAGGAATTTACTCTCTCTGAGACTTTCACCTCTCTCTGAAACTTGTTTGGAAGAAGGAACATAGATAAAAAGTTATTGGAAGGGAAAGGACATGCAGGGAGGCAGATGGGTGTAAAGATAGACAGTGCAAGAATTTCCTTAGTTACCAGGCTGAAAATGATCAGAAAAGTTGTCCTTATATATCTACTTGACTTACCATAAATTTTAATGACAGCTTCAAGAGGCTGAGACTGCTTAGATAAATACCGATTCTAAGAAAGGTCCTACACTTCTACCCTATGCTTTACACTAGTACATGACAGTACCAGCATATTAAATGTCATTTTACTCACAAACCAAATACAGTCTTTTCCGAGTTGAACAAGACATCTCGCTTTACTGCACATAGCAATGCTACACAAGTTTCGGAGGGGGAGGGAAGAAGAAAGTTATATTTAGAACTCTGAGAGTATTAGGGAGTCAAAATCTGATTGACAACCTTGTAACTTGATCTAAAAATCTGAAATGCACATATGGTTGATATTTTTCTATTACATAGCATTTATGTCTCAAAGTCTTTTCACTTTTGTCCCTTTTTGATCTGAAAAACATTTTTGGCATGACCTTAAGCTGAAATTTCAAATTAACGTGAAACATTTAACTCCCTTCACTAGCCAACAGGGCTGGCTATCAGTAGGCGCTCCAACTATAATACCTCCTTATGAATCATTAGTATGGGATTGTAATGATAATAAAATCTTTTTGCTTTTTAATACACCAAAAAGAAAGATATTGTGAGTTGAGAAAGTGCTTTGTACCATATTTTTCATTAGGGTTATCTATTTGACAGTGACTTTTTAATCATAGCTAATTACAAATGATTCATCAGAATGTTTAAAACCCTACAGAAATGTTTAAATAACTCATGGCTCTTACTGCATAGTAGTACTTTAAAGTATTACACTCATCTTAAAACAGAAGAGTAAATGCACTTAACACTGTTGTTCTTATCTTCTTGAAGCAAGTTATAAGCTGATTCCTTTGATTCATCTACAAAACATAGCACTTAGGACTACTAATAGACCTCACCTGGGCTGTAGTTTCATAGAATTTTTATAATTTGTTTTGTTTCCAGGTTATTTATTCCTCCCTGTCATTCATTTGCGCAAATCAATTCTATGCAAATAAGCCTGCCATTCCCACAGCTTTTTATTTTCCACTTTCCAGTTGTGAACAAAACTAGAAAAACTTTCCAAATCATACTAAAGGCCTGGGCTTAGTTCTGTGTAGGCTGTAGGTGAATATTGGAATAGTTTTTTCCACTGTCCCAGTCCTTGCAACCATTGGTAGGTTTATTTGTTTGAAAAGGTTTGTAATTAAGAATTACCATAATGACTCTTGAGCCTGGCTATAGGGTTACAGACAATCGTGGGAATAAAATGAAAATCTCCACTCTTGATTAAACTTCCCAACTGCACACTTAGAAGTCTAAGTTACGATACTAGTTAGAGGGCGAATTCCCTGAGGGTTTCTCTGTTGTTAATGGAGTCCTGCCCCGAATCACCTTCTTGAAGAACCTGCCTGTCTCCTTTCACTTTGTGGGTGGTCTCAGCAGATTTGCTTTTGAATTCAGAAATGTAATTTAGGTGTCTAAAGTTACACAAGGTGAATATTGTCTTGCTTCTACTTGTCAATTCCACAGCAATTTCTTCAATTTTTAAGGAATAATTCAATAATAGAGAATGCTGGTACAGAAGGAAAGAATGTTTCAGTCCTGTGCTAATTATCATCTTGATTTGGTTCTTAGATTATATTGCACCAAAATAAATGTCCTTTGTTTCTTGTAGTGTGAAAGAAAAAAGTTGATTGTAAGAGAAGAGCCCTATTCTGACAATAAACCATTGTCACGCTAGGTTAGAAGCAGCGATAAACCTTTTGTTCTTAATCCTTTTCAGTATCTCCTACTGTGAGCGACGTGCTTCCCAGATGCTTAATAAATGTGTGCTCCAAAGAAATTCAAATCTTGCAGCAATTCAGTGGAAAGAAGTCAGAAAACTGGGAATGTCAGTAAACAATGTTTGTAGAGGTCCACAGGACAGAAGGCAGCTTTTCACAAGACTTAAATTTGAACTAAATGGGCCATTAGATGAATTTGTGCAAACTGTAAAGTTGATACGAATATATTTTCAGCTCAGAAAGAGAATGTGACTGATAATTATTTAATTCAATACTATAGTTTTTTTCCCTTGGAGGAACTGAGGAAGCATTTATTTGTGTTTCTCCTCCCTGCCTAGCTACAAATTTTCACAATGTTTGTAGAAACATAATACTTTTGAAGTATCTGTATCCCTGCCAAATTTGACTGGAATTGGATAATGGATTCAAAAGTTATTAGGAAGAACTGGAAGATGAACAGATAATGACAACATAAGGCAACCTGCTAACCTTATGAAAACAGGCTAAAACCTATGAAATTTTGATGCCCTCAGGTTTAGAGGGCAGTGGAGTAGCAGAGCTCTTTGGAGTGCCACCTCATACTTGTATGTACCATTGTCTTCTCTGCATCTGGCTTCTCAAACAGTAAATGAAGTGTAGACGTAAGTTTCCCCAGCTTCAGCACAGGGGACCACATGGAACATCTGGTAACAGTATTTTTAATTTCCTAGAAGTGGAGCAACACAAGCTTTATAAGTAACATACAGTGTCTTTTTATCTTCTAGTGGAAATCTGTTTTATTTTATAAACAAGGAACTATATCATAACTTAAGAGATTTCTCCAGGAAACAACAAAAAAGTAGGTGTAGCTGTTGCTGCTGGCACTAAAAAGCTACAGATGCAAACACCTGAGCTTTGTCTTAACATTCTCAAATAATACTGACTTAAATCTTTACCTTGCAGCCCAGGAAAGTGAACTGCATCATCATCTAAGTATAATCTGTGAGCAGTATTTCTCAGCCTTCGAACACTAGTTCCAAGTCATATCTGGGATAGGAGATTCATTGGGAAGTCAAATGAATAAAATGCAATAGGATTTCAACACCTCTCCGTGGTGATTTTGCCATTATTTTAGTCCATATCTCCCTTTCACAGTTAAGTGGCTAATGAACTTGATGATTGTCAGTCTTCCTTTTTTAAATATCCCTACAGCTATGGGAAAGTTGTGCCTGGCTGAAAGGGACTAATTCTTTGGCGGAGTCATCTCCTGTCCAAGAGGTGCGCTCCTGAAGCTACAGTGATCCCCAGAGAGGGTTAATTTTTTAATTTTTTTTTTTTTTTTTATTCAGTCTTTTGAAGCTCCAGGTACTTTTTGAACCTCTATACATTTGCAAACCTACATTTCATTTGTGCTACCAAGTTCAGCAGTCCTTCGTAAAGATCATCAACATATGCAGTAGAGAAGGTGATCTGAGAAGTACTCATAGGGGCAGTAAAATTTTTTGCAACTGCTAAAATCAAGAAGAGGAATATTCTTAAAGTTCAGTTTCAAGCTCACGTGCTTAGTTTAGGCATGCTTGCAACAAGTCTTTGGTGTAGTCTTTATTAGTATTTTAGTTTAAATTCTGTATTTAAGAAGCCATTCTTCAAATAGATCATACCAGTTCATTTCACTACCTTCTGAAAATCTTACAATTTTTGTTTTCTGTGTTTCCAATTATAATGAATGTTCTTTTAATTGCACTTTGGCCTGATTATGCTTATTCTCATAATGAACTCTTGTGTCTTCCAGTCCAGAAATGTCTTTCCACTTTGTTAACTGCTATTCTTGATGAAGTACCTGGAGAATTGCTTGTTGATTAAATTCATTCTTCCTCTATACAGTCTCTTGAATCAGGTGTCCAAAACAGTAATTAAATGAGAAAGAACTTCTGAAGAAATATTTTTAGTAATTTTTTTTTTCTCTCCTGTAAAACCATTCCTTTTGGTGATAACTCTATCATTAATCTGTGATTATAATGTATACATGTTTTTTCTTAAACCATAATTCTGGTTAAAGTATCTTCATATTACTTTGTAATTTAAAGTATTTCCTGACATTTTAATGTTGACATACTGCATTGTCTTCAGTAGTCCTGATTTTCACTGGTTCAAGAACTATGCGTTGTCTGTGTGTATGTGATCTTAACTTAATTTAGAAAACACAGTAAGAAGTGAAGAAGGTATTCTAAATAAATTACCTCTCAGGGGTTATGGTACGGAGACTTTACTCATAAATTCTCCCTGAAATTTGAGGTAGTGGAGTAGTACGAGTTTAATTTATACCATGTTATTCATTTTAATTAGGTTAGTGGATAAGAAAAATCAAATTAAAGGTAGCTTAAAAAAAATGCCATTTAGTTATCCATGAAAAAGACATCAATGGCCCAGCAGAGCAAGCTTTTCTGAGCAACTTGACAATTCTTCTTGAGCTCAGTCAACATCCACATTCAGTCCTTAGATTCTTCATTAAGGCTCCTTGGACTCTTCATTAAGGCTGCAAGATTGCCAGCTGGTTAGATGTTTAGATGTGTATTTCTGCAATAAGACCACCGTAACTTACAGGAAATATGCATTATGTGTTGAGCAACTTGCACTACTACCAGTCTGTTCAAAGCTTTAACTGGTGTTTCACAGTATCTGCTCCTGCAGCTCAGAACTGTTATGTAGAAATGTATATATAACCTCTGCTATCCTGGACTTATGTCATGCTACAACTTTGGACAATAAATCTGAAAAGAAAAAATATTCACCACACCATCCTGTCATATAAAATGTTACTACTAAAGGGGAAGGGAAAATAAGTGCAATGCCTCAATTTTCAGGACAAATGCTCGTGACATTTCTTCTATTACATTTCTTGTGAGTACAAAAGCCACTGCCAAGTTAAAAAATTTTAGGGGACATATGCAAAGAAAGAACAGCAATATTTATTAATAATGAACATACTGATAGCTCAGGGCTCAGCAAGAACTTTATATTATGCAGCTTGTCTGGCAAAACTCAGCAACCCTGTTTTCCAGGAATTCAACATCCACAAAAAATCCTTCTCAAATATTTTAAATCACAAGGATGATATTTTCCATTTCTGAGGTTGCTTAGCTTCAATTTGGTTGCTTTCTCATTTCTACTTTGTAAAATCTAAATGTGATCTAATTATAGTTATATATTTAAATCAAAGTTCTCTTTTCCAAGACTGATCCTATTCATTGGGAGTTTAAATCTTCAGCTTTTAAATAAATATTTTTTCATCCATAGTTAATTGAAGATGTTAATATAAAACATTAATACTTTCAATTACTAATAGTATGATGCAAATTCCAGTCCCATGTTTCAGGACCTCGGAGAGCACCCACGCTTCTACCACGCACCCATCGACCATCACACCGAAAAAAACGCGAAGACAACTACAGCAAAGTCATTATTTTTAAATGAGATTGTTAATAACCTCTGGAGTCTTAAAACATTTTAAGATCCAACTCTTGAAAGACAAACTGTTAAATTACTTTGAAAATATCATACATGAAATCACATTTTGCACGTTCTGGATAATCTGCTGATTTTGCTGGTTCGGTCAGTTGAAAGAAGTCTGAAATAATTTTCTTATAATAAAATTTTATTGACACTTCCCAGTTTGGTGTGAAGTCTGTTGGCTGTGACTTGGTCTGATTGTGAAAGAAATATGGGACAAGCCTTATTTTGACAAAATCACAGCATAGACTTCTCAGAAAGGTTCTTTTTTAATAAAGAAAATAGATTCAGCAGAAACGAAGCAACAGCCCTGCCTCTTGAGGCCGATCTGGGCTAATTTGGCCTTCATTTCAGAAATGGCCAAGAAGACATCTGTATTTATATATGCACACTATTTTACATCCATAGCAGTCTGTCTTTTCATTCTCATGCAACAACCACTTTTCTAAATGAACAACAGGAGAATTTTCAGAAAACATTAGCTGCAGTCTAGACTTTTCTGTTTGTTTCTGCTATTGTAAAGCTTGTTTCAGACTGAAAATAGGCTGGCAGAGGGGTAAAGCAGCAGCACTCACTCTCTGACAAAGAGGTTAGGCAGCTTGTTTTGATACTAACTCAAGTGAGGGATGTCTCTGCTGCAGTTTCTAGGTGTCTAGAACATTTAAGATTCATAAGATTTTTGAGGTAGATGTGGAATCTGCAGAAGACCTCTACTTTTCTACAGTTACAGTGTATCAGGGACATCTAAAATGGCGTAGGTACCTACAATATCTGAATACCGTCTGTCCTGGTTTTGGCTGGGATAGAATTAACTTTCTTACTAGCAACTGGTATAGTGATATGTTTTGGATTTAGGATGAGAATAATGTTGATAATACACTAACGTTTTTAGTTGTTGCTAAGCAGTGAAGGCCTTTTCTGCTCCTCATACCACCCCACCAGTGAGTAGGCTGGGAGTGCATAAAAATTTGGGAGGAGATACAGCCAGGACAGCCGACCCCAACTGACCAAAGGGATAGCCCATACCATATGACATCATGCTCAGCAATATAAAGCTGGGAGAAGAAGAAGGAAGGGGGGGACATTCAGAGTTATGGTGTTTTGTCTTCCCAAATAACCATTACATGTGATGGAGCCCTGCTTTCCTGGAGGTGGCTGAACACCTGCCTACCGATGGGAAGTAGTGAATGAATTCCTCTGTTTGCTTTGCTTGCGTGCGTGGCTTTTCCTTTACTTATTAAACTGTCTTTATCTCAACCCACGAGTTTTCTCACTTTTACTTTTCTGATTCCCCCATCCCACCTGGGGGGAGTGAGCGAGCGGCTGTGTGGTGCTTAGTTGCTGGCTGGGGTTAAAGCACAACACCGTCCTTGAAGGTTCATGGCAAATAGACACCCTTTTTCAAAAATAAGAGGGGGCAAAATGCATTTACACACAATCAGGAATCTGTGTTAGTCTGAAGGTGTGCCATTTACAATTCATTTATGGCTTGAAAACATTTTATGTTGTAATAAGCCAAAGTGTTTATTTAAATCACTGCAGCTATAGCAGATATATCATACCTAACCCATATCTCAGAAAGAGTGGCTTTTTTTCCTTCTTGATTTCTGTCATATCAGAAGACTCTAATCCTGAAACACCATTTTTCCTTTTGTTTCTTTTTTTTGTCTACTGAGGTAGGAACTAGTTGAACTATATTGTCTTAGCTGGTGAAACTCACCCCTGTACACAAATCCTTAGATTTTCGTTTTTTCCTGGGACAGTGGGAAACATTGTCCTGTGGGCTGGTCCAGGACCTGATTACCAAACTAATGGTCATGGGCAGACCAGAAACAGAGATCAAGCCAGGTTCAGACAGCTAAATCAGAAAGCCTGAGATCATACCAAGTTCATAAGCAAAGATCAGTAAGCCAGGACAGGGAAACTATCAGTCGTGCCATAGTATAGTCAGAGAGAAACTGATATCAAAGCCCAAAACAGGGTTAAGCAAGAAAGTTGATGATCTGAAAGATGGCTCTGGATAGTCCATAGCTATCAGTGGGTGTTTGCGTAAACTAGAGACTGTAAGCAATATTTGCACCTCTCACATGAAATCAGTGACAAAATTTTCAGGCACTTATCTTGGGTGTTTGGAAAGTATCCTCCAAGGACATGAGAAAGCATCTAAAGGATAGAGAAAGTGGGCTGGAAGACTTTCGGACTGAAAACTGATCTGCTTTAGCCATTTCTTTTTTTTTCAATTAATGGTTGCAATAACAAGCCCAGCAAAATCCTAATGTAGACAACTGCTATCTATGAGACAGTGTTTGTGTCTGTTAAGGCAGCAGCCAATGGCTGCCTGCCTGAAGGATGATTCAGTCCCAGGTGCTGAGGGGATGATTCATCCTCAGTTGGGCAATGACTCACTACAACTTTCTGCACCGGTTTGACTCCAGCCCTTAAACATGTATACGTAGATGTTTGACATCACACGTTGATAGTACGTGTAAGAAAATTCTCTGGAAGATAATAAATGGATATCAAATGTAAAAATTCCCAGTCAATTTCCCTTAACTTGAATCCAGAGAAGGGTTCTACATAAAGAAGTGGAACTGCAGAACTATGGTGAAAGAATTATTGCAAAGCAGGACAAAAAGACCCTGGGTAAATAAAGTTCTGCTTGCTTTCAACCAAACTTAAAGGGTTTTCACAACAATTTCTACCTGAAATTAAAATTACATAAAGCTAAGCTTTGAATAGTAAGCTGGTGAAAGAACATAAGTATAAGAACGCTGTTGCTATTCTTCACAAAGCATAAAACTTCAGTCAGATACATTCCATGAAAAAGAAATAAAAATATATTTGTTGGAGTCCAAAATTCATCAAACCTAGGAGTTTTAAGGACCTTTTGACTCTGTGGAGCTGTACTTGGAGTTTGTTCTCCTGTGATAATTTGTCAGTTAAAAGTATACTGGAAATAACAAGCAAAGACGTCTAAAAAACCTGCTGTGCCTATATGTTAATTATTATTCTTCTGCCTCATTATCTAGCAATCCAAAGTAATGAGATGGGTTTCTTACTCAGTAGCCACTGGTTTTAAATGTCACCCTTCGCATTTCCCTGTAACTCAAGGGAACATGGTGAAAAGTAAGTAGACAGATTTTGTTTCCTGTTTCTGTTAGTGTTTAGATACCAATCTTTCCTTTGTAAGCAGTGTAACACCTCTTGATTTCCCTTTTGGCCTTCACCCTATGTATTTCTTTTCTTCACATTTTTATGTTAGTTCAATGTTCTTATATAGTATATTTTAAATGTGTACTTGTTATTTTTACACATTATCTTTTACTGAATGTGCATCTCTCTCGGTTTGGAACCATGAAAAACATTTATTAATACAAACAGCTTCACAACTAGTATATACATTATGCATTTGTATGCATATGTGTATATTTACAAATACTCTTAAAATCTTAGGCAAAAATGAATCAGTATGTAAAGCAGAATGTAAAGTGATGTGTGTATATATATATACATTGTATACAGTGATACATTTGGGTTAGCAGGGAGTAGAAGAGGGCAGCTGAAATCTTCATAAATTCCAGCACTTACAGTTGTTGACAAAAGACAAGGTATGTTTTATGATAGTCCCACCATGGAGCTACAGCTGAAATCTGGGGAGGAATTGACACATTCAGACTCAGCTAATATGAAATTGGGGTAAGGGAGAAACCCAACATACATGTATAGCTAAACTGGAAAAACAAACCTTTAATTTTATTAACTACACCTTGCCTTTTGGTTGGAATCCTTTATGTAACTGAAATTCAGTATAAACTCCTCTGTGAACATTTGTGAAGTTCAAAATAATCTCATAATTCATACTTCTGTTCAAAGTTTCTTTAAACTTACCTGCATGAATATAATGTTGGTGAAAAACACTCATTTTCACTACTTTTTGTATGTCTGAAAAAACTCAGACTCACAGGTCTTAGTATTATTCAAATAAAACTCCTCCTTTCCAAATCCTTGCTTACAGACCTGTTAGTATTAAGAGTAGCCTCCTTTGTTCACAAACGTATCCTTAAAATGTTTATCTGTCGGTAGAGGTGAAGGCACAACCCTGCGATGGATTACTACTGGTATTCACTTCACTGTACCCTTGAGGTGGAGCCTATCCCCTGGCCGTCCACCCCCCTGATCCAGAGAGACCCAGAGCCACAGACTGACTCTTCTCTGGCTTTATCCAGTCTGCTCCATGACCCAGGGCTTGCCTGGAGGTCGCTGGCCCCTGGCTCATTTTGGTTATTGTCTCTGGCCTTGCTGAACAGCAAAAGCAGGTTGGCTCGGGGTGCAGGGTCATAGAATCATAGAATTGTTTTGGTTGGAAGAGACCTTTAAGATAATCAAGTCCAACTGTTAACCTAACACTGCCAAGTTACCACTAAACCCTGTCCCTCAGCTCTACATCTACATGTCTTTTAAATACCTCCAGGGATGGTGACTCAATCCCAGGCAGCCTGTTCCAATGCTTGATAACCCCTTCTGTGAATAAATTTTTCCTAATATCCATCCTAAACCTCCCGTGTTACAACTTGTCCTATCACCTATTACCGACTCCCACCTTGCCACAACCTCCTTTCAGGTAGCTGTAGAGAGCAATAAGGTCTCCCTTCAGCCTCCTTTTCTCCAGGCTAAATAACCCCAGCTCCCTCAGCTGCTCCTCGTAAGACTTGTGCTCCAGACCCCTCATCAACTTTGTTGCTTTTTTCTGAACACACTCCGGTATCTCAACGTCCCTCCCATAGTGAGTATCCCTGGATGACCACCCCTGAGTGCGCCCCTCCTGCCCAGCCCATGCCTCAGCCGCTTACCATGCGTATCCTCCTTCCTTTGCCCTAAATGACCATCCTGCTCTTGTTCCCCGCCCTCTGAATCATGTCAGCCTTTTCCCATCCAGACATATAAAATCATTATGTTTTAGAAAACAATTTGAATGCCTCCGACTTATCTAATATATCCAGATGACTTTCCTCTCAAATATGCCCTCCTTCAGGGAAGGAGACTCAACCCTACTGGGCTGAAGCAATAACAATAACACATCTCCAGAGCTTTCTCCAGCTTCTGTCAAGAGAAAGATGTGCTTGGTTTACTCAGTGGTCCTGGCATATCCTTCGAAGTCACTCATGTCACGTGGTAGTTGGCACATGACCCAGAAAGCCCATGGACTAACCTTTCTGCTCTTTTTTCTTCTTGCAGAATTCATTAGGTCAGAGCACCTGACTTTTTTTTCCCCACTATAATGACTTATTCAATATTGTGTTTCCAATGAGACTCTTGAGCCAGGATCAGTGGGTGTATAAATGGGCCTGAAGTTCAACATATTGGTAGAGCATAGCAATTTTCAGAATATTTTTCTTTAGGGGACTGCCCCTTCTTCCGTTCACAGTCCATTTGAATTCTTAACCTTGAGGGCATATTTCCACGGGGCATCCCACAATTCAGGGCAGTCTACCTAGCCATACGTACTTTATATTTCTTAGAAGTTTCTCCGTGTTGCCTTTGGCAGTTCTGTGGCCTTGGGCAAAGTAGGAACTTTGACACCATCCTTGCTGGTACTAGGAATAGACCTGAAATATTCCTTCAAAATAACAATGCCAAGTTGTAAACAGTTGTCATAAAAAGTAAGCAAAAAGTATGCTGTCCTTGGATTAACAAAGCATGGAAATACTGGTGGACTGAGTTCCTCGTAATCTGTTACTTGTTCAGTGTGATATTAATCTTTCCTCAAATGGAAAATCTTGAGAAATCTTATCAAATATTGTAAAAGTCATGCAATGACAACACAAATGCCTTCCAGCAAGTGAAAACCGAGATGCTAGTAGCAGCCTACACACTGTGAAGTGAATGGAGTTGGTACTTCTGCTCTCTCTTTCATAGGTCAGATATACTTTCCCATGAGCTACAAAAGAAATTTTTACATCTCGAATGTTTGTCATCTAGGAGGAGGTCTGCTCAAGACATGTTACCCAAATCCTATTCTGGGACTGCTGCAGTCCTCCGAGACCCGTGGCCATTGTCATCCTTCACGTTTACACTACAAACGCGCGCGCATAGTGCAGCCTGAGCTGCAGTAGCAAACATGCATTACTGTCAGGCAATCACCATTTTTGGAAATGAGAAATAAGTGCTCCTTTGGACTGAACCTGATCAGTTCCAGTGGCTTTCGGGGACTAACTTACAATAGCGTAAAATGCACAGGTGCTCAAATACAGACATAAGCATATTTAGCAATTTGGTCCTTACTATCGCATTTCTGGTCTAAGTAGTCCTGCTTGGAAATAAAATAATTGCACACCTTAAGTGTTTAAATGAGAAAGGTTTTTGTTATGATTTGATGATGCATATCTTAAACACTGTGATTTTTTTTGCTTCTGTCAAGTCTTTAATTGACTTTTTAATCTGTATGGGAATTTGACTATTGCCATGTTTTTCACTATCTCACTATTTAATACTCTTCTACTGTTACTTTCCACTATAGCTAAAGAAAACAATTATAAACAGAAAATCATTAAAGGAATATTAAACTTAGATAGAGGGAAAAATAGTAATGAGGAAATAAATGTCATAAATGAAAGCTTGCTATGGGAAATCAATTCTAAATATCCAAAGATTGATCTTATAGATATTATTTAGTAGAACACTGCATTTTTTTCCCTTTTATATTGATCCTGCTTCCTTTAGAAGTTAAAAAAATAGACTATTTATAAGCTAACTATAAAAAATTAACGTGGCATCTTCGGGTTGGGTATGAGCTCTTTCTATACTCAACACAGGGTTCAGAACGTGAAATTCAGGCTGTAAATAATACCTGTGCAGCTACAATCTCCAGGAGTCTGAGCCAAATTGCACAAAGTGAACAAAAGAAGGTATTTCAGCAGGATTCAGGTGAGGCTGCAAAAGGAAGAGTTCTGAAAATTTGGCACAAATATAATCAATCAAAACTGAGGAAACTGATCTATTGAGGAGATACCGCGTTGCTGCAGTCTGAACACAAGCAAACAGCATTAAAGTTGTTGTCTTTGAAGCAAACAGATGTGGCTGGCTAAAAGCTGCTAAGCAAAAAGCTACCATTTTCCATCATTGATTTTCATTGTAATGTCATACTTGGAAACAATTTTTTCCCAGACTGTCTGCTTTGGCTTTGAATCTCATGAGGATTACTGATTTTTTTCACTGACTTTAAAACATGCAGTTTTTCCTTGTAAGAAACTTCTGTGTTCACAGATTTAAAAAAAAGGGGGGGAGAAAATTGTCCTACTATAGCACTAACTTACAAGCTTTTCAGCGGGAAGCTAAACTATTTAGTCATTGCATCCTTGTCAGCAGCCCATCTCACCATTCAGGATGACACTTTTCAAGGCGATGCTAAGAGGAGTGACTTCCAACCTGCTCTTGGAGGGGCCCCCTGCCATGGCCCCACATCCAGAGCTCAGGTGCACTCATAATCTGCGTGCATGGCAGGAGCCTGTCGCTGAGGTACCCCTATTAAAAATTCCTGAGTGCTAGAAGGTCAAATGTATCCTGGGCTGCATCAAAAAAAGCGTGGCCAGCAGGTCAAGGGAGGCGATTCTGCCCCTCTACTCTGCTCTCGTGAGACCNATCTGCATGTGTGTATCTGCAGTGAAAGTGTGCATATTTACATGCTTGCACAAACCCTCTTCTTTTACTCTCTTGTATATTTTCCTTTTCTTTTAATTTTCCATTCACTCCTTATTCCTACTCATTTCCCATTCACATTCTTTTCTTCCTCATTTCCTCCTTCTGAGATATTTTCTTTTTTTTTTTCTTTTTTTTTCCCTTTATAAGTTCAGTACCTACTACCTTTATAAAATACAGCCCTTACGATCTTTTTTCCCCATGCTGGTAGTTATGGAAGCACCACAAGACAAATGTTAGCAAGGTCACTGCAGTTCTTTTATGCCCTACTTACTCTAGATACAAACTCAGGAGGAAGGAGTTTTATCCATTCTTATGAAATGCTTTGGGATCTATGAATGAAAAAGTGCTATATATGTCCCAAATAGTAGTATCTTGCAATATTATTTTTTTTGCAGTTTCATCTACTTAATATTTGAAGTCAGCCTGCTTTCTGTCCCTGTCACTACTGATTTACAACTCACGCCAATTTGTGCTATTTTTTTCTCCCGGGGATAGCGGTGTCTGTCCTCTTACCTTCGGAAATACAATGACTCTTTTGGCCTTGTTCAGATTATATACCACCTAATTCTAACAATTTATGGCTTTTCTCAAGGAAATGGATTCATGTGGAAGGATCCATTTTCCTGGGTAGTGCTTTTCGATTCCTTTCGGATCGTGTGGATACAAATATCCACACATGTGTTTCCATCTACAGATGTTTGCCTTAATCTGGCTGCAATTATTTGCTGATATTGATCTTGATGCACACCGATATTCTGATTTTATGGTCAAGTTCTGTAATTCTGCAGAGACTATATATACATTTCATTTTGTGCTGGGGAACTGAGGAGATGGGGCTTTGCATGCCACTACAATAAAAGACTGATTTCCTAGCTTGTACTGACAGATACTTTTCTAGCTCTGGGGTTGTGGGTTTATCTCCCATTGTACCAGTCAAGAGATGCTTGACACCAGGCATTGACGTAGCCTTGCAAGCAGACATTCAAGTAGCGAGTTAGCTCTGATACAACTTACATTATCAATTTAAAATTCAAAAAGGCAACTTTTCTTCTAGGGTGATTTTTTTTTTTTTTTTGCTTATTTTCCTTTTCTTATTACGTTGGGGTAAACCTAATCTAACTATTAATAGATGAATGCAGATTTCAGCGAGTTCAGGTGAGAGAAGAAGCTGAACCAGATTCTCTGAGGTATTTACAGAAAATTGTTCCACTGACAATTTTTTTTTTATCCTATATCTTCCTAACAGAAGATGTATACTGTTTCAAGTATTTTGGAGTATGGATTTTCATGGAAGAGAGCCTCTACAAGAGTTAAATAGTTAAATAGATCTTTGAGAGTCTGGGCCTCCACGCTGTATCTCCTTCATTAAACCCCTTATTGCTATGTAGAAAAGTTCAAGAGTTTACTAGGACTGAGGTAATCATTTTTGGCCGGGAATCCTTTGTGAAGACAGATGGCCATTGCTCATCATGTTAGTAAGAAGGCTAATACTTCTGGTCTTCAGCTGTTAATGCTAGCGTCTTTGGAGTAATTCTAACTTCAGGTATCAACTGTGTTGGTCCTGTCTTTTTATACCCGACAATTTATAATCATGCACTGAATTTAGGAATATAAGGCATAATGCAAAGCATAATTGTAAATGTTCTTGATTTAGCATGTGGAAGGAATAAAGAAGGCACTACAGATCATCAGATTTTATTAAGATGAAAAATCAAGAATACTGTCTTGGCAACAAAACATGATACTTCCGAAATAATTTTTATAAGACTACACAGTTACCGGTAGATTTTTAATTATTTTTCTCAAAATTTTCTCAAGGTTTTTTAAAAAATTAATTTCTTGTTTATTCCAGGCTAGTTGTTAACACATTCATAAAACCATTGTTGTTTTTTATCTCCACCTTTTCATCAAAAGACAAAAGAAATTGCTGCTTCTTTAATTTGTGGAGCACCCTTTCAAATTTGTGCATAGTTGTCCGTAATTTTGACAAGCTCCAAAAACACTTCTGCACAAGTAGCTCGAGACAATAAGCCTCGCTCTGTTCATTCTGTTCTTCAGCATCAACAAGCAAAGTGTAATAGTTTACATTCAACCCAAGAAAAAGCAACATGCTTACTCTGGCTTCTAATGACAGCTCATGGAAAGCATCTTAATATGCTAAAATGAAGTTTTAGGAAGAAAGAAAAATGAAGGATCTGTTAACAAGTGGAAACTTAGGCAATGCCATGAGACTGCCACAGGCGCACCGAGCAAAGTTCAGGCTCTTACAATGTTCTTCTTAGTGCAAACTTGCTCATTTCTGCGTGTTATACACATAAGCAAACGGCTTGCCAAGTTGTTTTGGGCATTGTTTGTGTTTTTCTGTTGCAGGTTGTGCAGAAGTGAAAGAAAATTACAAATGACTTTGTGCATGCTGGCTGCAGATTACTCGTGCTCACAAAGAGGGGATTATTACTTTAAGTGGAGAATGGGGGTTATTCTGTTGATAATGCACTACAGTAACCTCTGTTCATTCCTTTCATTCCTTTGAAGAAGCTCAAAATACGATCACGCACCATCACAACCCCTGCCAAGCAACATCGACTGCAGCAGCCACAGGCATCCCACACCTGCTGCCTGCTAAGTCCTTCACTGAGCAGCAGCATGGAGTGGCCCTTACAAGCAAAGGCTTGGACAATCCCTCTCCTGGCTCAACCATCTTCTGGAAGTTCACCAAATATCTCTCCATTTTAGCCCTTTAAGACTATTCTGTCTCTTGCGGCAGCGTCTTCAGCGTACCGATGTGCTGAGGGCTCTTCTCTGTGATTTTTCTGCCTGTAACACTCAGGCCAAAGTGGTAAACATTCACGTTTTCCTTGATAAAGGGAGAGGAGATATATTTCTGAAGTTAAAAGAGGCACTTTTAAATATACAGAACAAGTACAGCAACAGATATTTCTCCTAAAGTGGATGGTGCTTATTTCAATCACTGGCATACCAAGTCACAGTGTTCACATTTTGTTGGTAACTTATTCTTTGACCTTACAAATAATGGATGTCTCAGTACTGTAACTTGCCACCACCCTGAGTTCTGTTTACAGCTCTTTTTACTCACACAAAATTCCCTGTGATTCATCCTGGATGTTTGTTTTCCCTTTATGATTTCTACTTAAGTTCCTAGGAAACAAAAGGAAACTGAGTTTTGGAGACCTTGACAATCAAGCCCCTGTGATTAGACATTGTGTCTGTCCAAAATAATTAAAATGGGACAAGCCTTCAGCAGACACAGGTCAGTGCAATTCCGCTGAAAACAACTGTGGCATTTTAAGATGTTAAAGGTATGTTATAACTGCAAAGTCAAATAACCAAGTTAGGAAGGAGGAACTGTACTATTGCCCATGAAACTTTATTTTGCCCCCCTTGTAGTGTGAATCAGATTCTATACTGAATACCAAATTGTTAATCTCGCCGTCTTCTCCGCGGGGCTTTAACCATGGATTCTGGTCATTGTCCTTTGCAACACTCCTACGACCACAAGCAGCTGGATTATACTCATGTCGTAGAGAGGGACCCGAGGCAAGGCAATTCAGGCCAACACCTCTTACTGTCCATTTGTTTAGGGCTCCCAGCTTAAAACATTCAGCTCTGGTTTTCCAAGATACGCAGCCTTATTGGAGTGCCATATTTTTGCCATCCTTCCTATACGTTCAAAGCAGGGGCTGTATGGCCAGCAAGCTGATACAGGGAAAACAGGTTGCCCCTGAGGCACCTGGACACCCTGTACCCTGAGGAAAGCCCTGCTGGCAAACACAACGCCACCCAGCATTCACAGGTTGCACAAGCCGCTGAAATGCTAACGCAGGTCATGGATTTGCAGCATGTAGGACTTACTATTTACACAGCGTCCAAAGCACTGCCTGTGTCTCCACCGTGCCTGAAGCGCTGTGACTAAGGACCCTCTCCAAGGTAAAGGCACCCCGAGGGCTGGCACCTGATGCTGCTGTGGGCTGGACTGAAGGCCCTCTGAATCCACTTCAGTCTATGGCAGATCTTGTCCGCCTTCCAGGTTAGCTGGTGGAGCCTGCTCGCAGCCGTGGAACCACTGCAGAGCAAGGTGGGACTCGCGAGTTTTGACTTGGCATAAGACCAGTGTGGCCTGGTGGTGGCTGGGCACTTCAGTTTTGCAGGTGGCTCAGCTTGCCTTCAGGGAGCAGCACAGACACCAGAGAGAAGAAAGTCTGGTCTGCCTGCCTGCAAAGTTTCTTCAAAGCTGTACAGCACTGATAATAAAGGAAGTGATCGATACCATGATTAAGAAATTGTTGCACTTCCCAAAAACCTATTGTTTCCAAGGATGTAATTGTGATAGAATACTATTCCTCTAATGAAGCTATGCAAGTGCAGATTATATTTGTTTGGCATCTGCTAAATTTCTAGCAAAATTATTCTGAACTTGGAGCTACCAAAGGAAGGGTTTGCATCATTATCCTTTCCTCTGCACCTGTGCTACAATAACATCTCCCGCTACAGCCAGCACATCCCTTGCACCAAAGGGGCCCGCAGAACCAAAGGCAGAAAGTACACGTCGTCTCCACTGCAACAAGAGGTGTGGGAGCGGTATTTCAGCAAAGGAAAGTCAAATGATAAACCAGCAATCTGGTTTGTAAGTACAAAGTGTTACCTGTGACCAAGCCTTTTAGTGTAAGACCCTTGCAATTTCCCTGTGGAGAAACGAGGATCTCTCGCCAGTTCATGGTTACAGTCAGCCCTGCGAAATCTGACTTCTTATGTCCCCACTTTGAGTCTTCCGTGCCTCTTCACCTTCTCATCAGATGACGAGCTGTGAGCTTTCCTGGTCAAGCTCTGAGCCTCTAAAGATCCAAGCATTTCTCCATACCTCTCTTTGTCACTTCATTGCCTTTTGTCTTGCTACCCCAGTCCACTCAGGCTCTCCTTTTCTTAAAGACAATTTGATTAGATATCACTCCTGACTTGAACTTTTTGAACAATGCAGAGTACCATCCTGTGGTCTCTACTGGAGGAAGAACAAGTGTTCAACACGAATTACAGGATATTTCCTATGTTAGAAAACAGTATCATTTGTATTCAGCTTCCAAGAGGACTGTGATTATTGGTAAATGACAACATCGTCGTAATTTCGTAGAAAGTAGCATGGTGTATGTCAAGCAACATTTCAAGGAAACTCCTATTTGTAAAACCCAGCTGACATAGCCTGGCTTCCAAACACAGTCGCGGCAAATATTTTCCTTTAATTACTCTTCATGTTACAAGTTTTATCGAAGCTGGTGCTTGCATATTAAAATCCTTTTTAAAAATAGTGGAAAACTGAAGAACAAAATGTAACATTTTAAATACATATGACAAAAATAGAACAAAATTGATGTATTTTAAAAAACCTGGCATATTAAATATAGTCATAAATATGCACTTCTGACCCAATCTTTCTTTCATTTAGGAAAAAAATCATCCCTATATAATATGAACAGCATGAGTCCTATGTACCATGACAACCCCACTGATAAAGTTATCAAGGACTTTAAACTCCATTTGACTTGTGCTGGTCTTCTGCATGGGGATAGCTTTCTTTGACACTGCATAATTATATACAGCTTCAGCATTTCAGCCTTCAGAAATGTCTTTGGTGATGAATAGTTTTGATGTCAGAATCTTTCCTGATCTTTCATGAGCTTTATTATCACAAAGCCAACATTTAATTCAGGAGATAAAGTCTCTTCTCTAGATCTGTATGGAAGCATGTATTTGAATGGATTAAGGAATTCAGTAACTGTCTCTAGTTGTACCCTTATTAGGCAATCACACCTTTGATTCTCTGCTTAAATGGAGAAGACCCAATACTAGCCATCTACCTTATCTTACTTACATGTAAGTGAAGAACAAACTCATTTCAGAATTGCACCCTTAGAGATGCCCAGTTAAAATACATTAGATGCAGTTAAAATACGTTAGAAGGAAAAATTTAGATGTGTTTGCAAATTTGTGCTTTAAATGTTGACAGGCGTCTCCTCTTACCACCACACTTGTTCTTCTCTTATCATCTTCTCTCATGGTTCAACTTCAGTGCATGTCTAAATAATGTCATTGCACCAGTGACAGCACAAGTCTTGAAATATTAAGAGTCTCAAATAGGATGGCAAACTCAGTCTGCAAATATTTTATTTCTTCCCTGTTGACTGTATTCTACAACTCACACAAAGTGCTGCACTATCCTTCCATTTAAGTCCCATCAAGCCAGTAAATCATTGCTCACTGTGAGTACAGGCCTAGGCATTTGGCCCTGAAAGGACAAGAGTAGAGCAGATAAACGTGTAGTATCAGTCCGGTAGCGCTCTCACTGCAGAGGTATTTCCTTCCAAAGAACAGACACTTTGGCTTTCCACCCAGGCAGCTGTCCCACGGCCCGTGAGCAATGGCAAGAGGGAAGGGTCTTGGCCAAACAGCAGGGCACCTACCAGAGCCCCACATTGTATCAGACAACGGGTTATGAAGGGCAAAACACAACGATCAACATAATTCAAGTTGCGCAGGAGCTTCTAATGACCCATTTAGCCTTGACAGGCGCTATACTGAACCAAATGGGAGTAAAAAGCAACAGGGTGGAAAAAAATACAGGCATTTCTATGCATACTTCTGGCCTATGATGTAACTTTTTAAATAATGGCCTTTGAGAAGAGCATTCTCCAACCCCCTTTTTCTTTCTATTTCACCCTGCAGTGAAGCTGTGCTTCTGTTTTTACATGACTTGCTGAGATGATAAAATTGAAGAGTCACCGGTTCATCAGTATGACTTTATTGTAAAGTCAAACAGAAAGAAAAGCCAACCAGTGAGGATGCGAGTCCTTATTTTCACACAAACCAACTGTAGTGCTTTGCAAGGAAGAGGAATAATCAGGCAAAGCAGATTAATAATCTGGAAGAGGCAGTAAAAGCTTTCTCACTAATTTACAAAGGTACAGACTCAAAGCCGTATCAGAAAATACCTGACTGTGAGTTCAATACACCTGTGATCATGCTCCACAGACCTCTAAATAATAAAAACCTGCAGCTATTACGTTTCAGAGATCTGTTGCTTTTACACTTACTTATTGTTTTTTCAGTTCAGTTTATAGCAGCTTCAAGAAATGAAAAGTATAGAAAAATAAATAAATGCATACAAATTTAAACAGAGATTTCATGCCCACAAATTGAGTTATGCTCATAAATTGAGTTATACTGGTACTTAAAGGAAGCTTGGGATTTAAAATAAATTGGATATCCAAAGGGAGCTGGTGCGTCTTGGGAGGGACTATATCTTGCACAGCTTAGAAAATCAAAGCCTTAATAAGTATATATTAAACACAAATGAGCTATTGGATTAGCATTTATTGGGTACTGAGAAAGACAAACAAAAACAGATTTGTCTGAGTTCTGTATTTAAGACAAATTAAAACTATCCACAATGAAAAGCTTTAAAACAGTGTTTAAAACTTCTCCAAAATTTCAAATAACAAAATCTAAAATCAGAGAATAGAGCACCTGGGAAAGCATACTTTGAAGTGATCGCTATCTGTAAGTAAATGTACATGTACATGAAGAGATAAGTAAGACATGCACAGATAAATGCAAGATGAAAGATATAAAATAGAACATATGTAAGTTTAATTTTATTGTTCCATGTAGTTTAAACTGGAAGTTACAATGACTGTAGGCAAAATTAACAAAAAAATCATATTGTTATATACTTTCTAGGTCTTGAAATCTAAGACGGCATATCTGAGAATGCTTTAAGTTTACAGAGACACGTGAAGAGCATAGGCTTTCGCTTGGACTTGTTTCTACTGGGAGAAATTTCATTTTATTGACATACAAAGGAATGGCAAAATAAATATTATCAGTAACAGTTTTAATGAAATGCATCTAGTTTCAGTAACGTTAATGCAACAACAATATCTCTAAATACTGGCAAAAGCGGTGGAATTAAATGAGTAGAGTTAGAGGGAGATATTTGTTCCCCATGACATCGCATAAGACAATTAGAGGAGGAAGGCAAACTTTTCAGCAGAAATATTGAGCAGATGCTTGCAGAGTATGAGCCTTCTTGCACTGTCATCTTTTTTTTTTTTTTCATTACAGGTGAGCTGCCAATAAAGTAAGAATGAAATAAATTTACCCAGTTTTAATCAAGTGTTATCTTTCCTTGTCAACCTCTGCCATGGTGTCCAACAAGTACAGTTTTGAAGGATTTTTACCAGCATGCAAAACTTTTCAGGGATAAATGTGCATTTTGAAACATACAAGAAACTAGCGGAAGCTACAAGTTGGCTGTAGGAGGAATGAGAGATCCAACCAGTATCTGTGAGTTTACCACCTCAAACAGGGAATTCAGTTAGGATTAATGATCGTTGAGTGGCTACATATGAAACACAGGCAACCCTGCCTGACCCGTGGCCTGAAAGAGGGAGGACTCATCGCTCAAGGCTCCACTTCTTTCCAGTGACCTTCCAACAACAGTTTTGTCCTGAAATCATTTCTATGTCTTGCAATTTCGTGCTTTAGCTGTCTTTGACATAAAATGCCAAGTACCGTGACTGAGATTTACTCATGCTTGCAAACATTGCTTTTATTTGCATTGACTGAATCCCCTTGGGCATCTCTTATTTTGTCCGTAACAGAATGAAGTACAGTCATAAATATTCATGCTGCTGAAAGGTATACCAAGAGGGAAAGAGTAGCACATGAGACCCCAAATAGCCCCATCCACATCTTTCAATTGCTTTTGGTTGTACCGTCTCTTGGGTTGAAAAGAGAATTCAATCTTTTGCTCCTTGGTTCCTGCCTAACGAGACCGCCAACAGGAGCATGCCAGTGACGGTGATTTGCTTTAGCACGTGGATACTTGTCCAATGGAAATGCTATGAAATCACCAGCACGTTTTACATAAGCCACTAAACAGTCATCAGCGAGTAGGAAAAGGATGCTGCGACATGATCAGTAAATAAGTAGGTGAAATTCTGTCTTGTCTGTAGAGATGTTGGAAGTGAAATCTGCTGCACAGCTTGCGGGTTTATATGAACAGTTTGCTAATTAGAGTTGTATAAAATGACAATTTTTCAAGAAAACTTCCACCCTTCATAGCATCCCAGTGTGAAATTTGGTATTTTTTTAAAACCCAACAAATGAGCTATTCTCATATTTTTAAAAAAGTTTCTACAGGCAATCCAATACCACTGCTCAATGCTGCAAGTTTTTCAGTACCACCTAAACGTTTTTTGCTGCATAGATATTCACTGGTTTTTGGCACCCTTCAGCTTCTTTCCTCCTCTCTCCCCTGCCTATTTCTGTTGCCCACCAGAATAATGAAAAAAGTGCCAGTAGAGCTCACACAAACTCACTGTCATTTTTTAAGCTGCAAGTAATGACATTCGTTAAGTGAATGCAATAAAAACTAAAAATACCAAAGTGGGTTCATTCTTTTTGAAAGCCTGGGTGTTTTCTGCCGCAAGAAAAAAAATCCTTTCCAGTCACACTCATTGGGGTGTTCATGTGCAGAGTTTGCTGTGGAAATTCCTTTTTTGGGGAATTCTTCTGGAGGATTTTAAAGCAGATGCTTCCGTCTTTGTTACCATTGCCCAGATGAAACCAGAAAGGTGCAAAAAAGCTGAGAAAGAACAGGAGCCCTATAAAAGTCTTCAACACAACCTCAGTTCCGATTACAACCCTTTTCCATTGCTCTATTGAGTTCTGCTAACTGAGAATTTCCCCTGTGGGGGCAGCCAGAGTAGGAGAGTCTCTTGATGAAACATCCCTCTCCATAGGGACAGCTGCCAGGGGTGGATGTGGGATGAGGACCATTTTTGACTTTTGGCCAGTCCCAAGATCAGGCCAGACAGAGAGGCTAAGCGGGATGGAGCACATTGCTTTTGCCCAGCGAGCAAACTCTCCCTCTAAGTCAATCTGGATAGTCCCTCTGTTGAAACAATGGAAAAATAAAATGTTTTTAATTCTCCATACTTTTAGTTCTTCTGTTTATTTATAAAATGCTGTTTAAAAAAAAGATATCCTGAATGTGATTTATGTGCCATGAACTCAAGAGTTGGACTTTAATGGGAACAGGCCTGCGCTGCCTACAAACACAGTAGTAAAGAGACAATCATCCGGGGGGTTGTGAATGTGTGCACATTCATGTTAGTGTTATTGGTAGCGGTGGCAAAGACCAAAGTGAGTATTTTTAAATAGCTAGTGCTCCACAATGCCAGGTTTTAACACGTAGTCCTCTCAGCCACGTTCTCTTTCCTTTTTAAGCATACAAGCTAAACTCAAGCTAAACTGGGAGCTGCTCTGTATTCTCAGTTTTGGGTTTTGTGGGTTTTTTTAATAAATAAAAGGGACCTATGTTTGCTAGCTAGGTAGGAAACAGAGTGATTAAAGGGTCAGCTGTGCTGCTTGGGACAAGAAGGGGGAGATCCATGTAATTCAAGATGACTTGAAAGGGGAGGAAGCAATGGCCTTTAGGGAAAAAGGGAATAAATCCCTTCAGGACACAACTGAAAGCTGATAATATCCCAGGGCTCTGCCACAACGCCTTCTCTTAAAGGAAAGGCTGGTTCTCCATCTCCCTGGCCTCCGAAACATCTCCTTATTTTTTAAAGTGAAATATGGAAAGAATCTCGTATGTGACCCATCGCCAAGGGCAGCATGAAACAATGGGGATGACAAGTCTTTCTTCACTACCCTTGCCTTAGGAAACAGGTCACAGGCCATCAGAAAAGATGCTTGAGACACCCAGTGGGATGGCGCTGCTGGCAGGGACTACCTGCGCTGTCGAGGCCAACTGTAGAAAACAGTAAGGAGACAACCAGCTCCGAAAGACGCTACTTCTCCTGCCACCACCCAGCAGCGATCACTGAACACAGCTCAGTGCCCTACAGGAAACCCAGGACCTGCAGTAAACACAGAAAAGCCAGCAGAATGCCAACAGAGCAGGGGAGGGAAGCCATTCCTACCTTCTGGGCCACAAGCAAATCTCCTGGATGGCTGCAGGAAGCAGAGAGTGTGACAGAAAGAGGCAAAAAAAACCCCAAAGGTCCTAGCCAACCTGACTTGGAGAAAAAAAGTTCCTTGTTATGCCTGGGACAAAATCTTTTCAGCTCAGCTGCTGAGGAAGACAGCCTCAGAAATGCTTTCCAAGGACTCCTCCATAAGCCTTGCTAAGGAGGCAGAGGTGGCATGAAGCCCTTGCATTGCTTCACAGCAGTGCGGTGATGGGGTAACTTCCACAGGTGACTGTGGAACAGAGAAAGTATTATTTGGTTATTATTATCAGACAGTGTTTTGCAGCAGTCGGATTGAAGACCAGAGACATGGTTGTGAACACCATGGAAATAAACAGTTCCCATCTCAAGACATTTGTCGTATGAGTAAAGACAACACTTGGCAAGTGGCTGCTGACCGTGATGGCAGAGCTCGCACAACAGGGGGGAACGAGGTGTCCTCCAGTTGCACAGTTTGGAAATCCAAGGAATTTCTAAAGTAATGAATCACAGATTTCAGCCAGAGTTGTGCCTGAGAAGCTGCAGGAGTTATTTCTTAATAAGAAATCTGTCCCTCTCATTGGCTGCCAATTCAGTTACTCAAACCAGACACACAAAACATTTCTTTCTTATTTTCTCTCTCTGTTTTCTCCCTATTTCTTAATCCCATTGAAGAAAGGGACGAACAGATCAGACATGACTGCACTTAGGTGCACGTGGTAACCTCCCAGAGCTCAAGGAGCTTTTAAGATGAAATCTGTCGTGACAGCTGCAGGACAGGACCGAAGTGGTCTGCAGCATCACTGGGATCCTCTCCCTCACAGGAGCACAGGTCCCCACCACCAGGTATCCCCAACACGCACATCTCTAGGGCACTGCTGGACCTCCGCCCTCCTTCCGCGCCTACCGCCTTCCTCACCATTAAATGCTTCTTCTCCCTCTGCCTCAGTCTCCTTTCCTAAATTAAGTGACTGGCTATTTTTTCATCTGTACCTTCCTTGGACGAGGAACTGTCAGCTCTGCTCGTTTCAATAGCTCGCAGTGGCAGACTGAGTTTATGCAAACCCGTTTTCTGGCTCCCTACACGGCAGAGCCGCGTCTCTGTGGTGCCACACTGCTGTTTGCGGTGGGGACGAGTAACTCTGCCACCGTGGGGGAATGCGGATGGGACCACAGGCAACACCTCCAGCACAGCGGGTCCAGGATGCCGGATGCCGCATATGGCTCCCAAGCTGTCAAGCGTGCTCAACGCCCATGCGGGACCATAGGTGCCGATGGCACCCGGTTCCTCATGTGCAGCAACTCACAAGTTGGACCACAGTGCCAAGAGCTCATGTCAGACCTGCTGGGTCAGAACTGGGACCCACGGGGATCAGGTCTGGGCTCGTCACTTGTGCTGAACAAGCACCTGTGCAGTTGCAGTGACCTGCAGACCTTGGGCCAGCATGGTACGCCATCTATGTCCTATTTAGGTTTTATTGTGAAAGCTATTTTGAGAAATATTAGGCAGGGATACAAAACCTGGGCTTGTTCTCTTATGTAGGAATGAACGTTGAGATACCTGACAGTGGCAAATTTTGTTTTTCCTTACTGACCCAGAGCACCAAATCACAGAGGATATGACGCACCCAGAAGTCCTATCACCTTCAATAGTGTGACCTTTTGGGATGTGGCCAAGGAAACAAATTGGGACAGTCCTGTGAGTAAGTGATGAATCCAAATAAATAGTGACTCACGGATTTGGCTTTCAGATATTATGTCATTAGTGAAGCACAGAAAAGGCAGACCACATGTCACCCAAATCAATACAGGTTACCCTTGCCAATAGAAAAGCGATCGAGACAGGGTGCAGACAGAGGGTGGTTGTGGAGGGCCAGTGGCAGCACAATGGCTCCCTCTCTCCTGAGCAGGACGGTCGTGGGGAGAACAGACCTTTAGCACAGCTCTGATAAACATGTCCATGGTCTGTACACATCCAGAGCTTCATTTTCCTCTGTCCCTTGCAGCTTAATGTACTTGGTGCAACTAAACTGACATTGGATGGGCTTCTCCTGGTCTGCACTGGTGGAATAAGGATTGGGACCAGGGCTTTCTCAGTCAGTATATCAACGTGTGGGCAATTTTTACTGTAACCACGGGGATTATTTACAGCCTGGATACCATGACCCTTATCTTTTTCTGTTAATTTCTCTGCGGCTACATCCTCTACTGGAAAAAAATAATCTTGTTCTTAAGGCAGAACTTGTATCATCACGTGCGATTTAATAAGATCAAAATAATTTTGACCAAATGCGGGATGACAAACAAAGTTCTGTTTATGGCGAGATAGATGTAAAGCAGTTGTAGTGGTGATTTAGAATTGATTCTATCTAAGTGCATCTCAAAAAATTATGAAATAGAATCTACCAGCTAAAACTAATGAGCACAAAACTACATTGATTTGGCCCAGGGTGGACAAATAGAACATCTGGCATATTTGGCACCGATGACACAGCTGGCATTGTTGGACCCGTTTCTGCAGAAGGTACAGATGCAGAAATGGGAGAATTGGTACAAACAGTGCAGATGGAACAGTTGGAACAGATGACAGTGGGCAGAGCTGGCGATGCTGGCACAGGTGTCATAACCTCAACAGCTGGCACAAGTTGTGACAATCCTGGGATTTCTTAGTGCAAGGCACATGTTCATTTTGGCTTTGGCTGCAGAGAGATAAGAGCATTTTATAATTAGTAAATGTGCCATTTAAAAAAGAACTTTTTTTCCCATCCTTAAGGACATCCACCTCCAACTGTTACAGCCTGGAATGTGGAGCATTTCTGCAAATTACAATTTCCCAGAGAAAGCCACAATTGATAAATACAGATTTAATATAAGGTAATTAGACATTTTTATTCTCATATAGATAATAATTATGAATAGGATTTCTTCATAAGAGGTTTGTTAAAAAACATGGTCAGATCTGTAGCTTGATCATGGAGATTAAAACAAGCTTTGTCTTAAAGCCAAGGCTTGTTTACCACCAAATTGGTGGGCTGTATTTTCCAAAAGTGCAATGCTTCACAATAAAATGGAGTTTGATAGAAGCCACTAGGAAGAGCAGGCCGTCGGGTGAGCGTCGCAGAAATGGTTAACTCTTTGGCTGAAAAATGAACTGTACTTAGGGCAAGAATGGAAAAATGGAGAAGCCACAATATTGCCTTTTCTTTAGCAATATTCCTTTGTTAAACGTTATTGAAAATACCACCGGTCAGAATCTGATTTTCATCTGAGAAAGCAAATACCTTGCCCTCCCTTGAGCCCCTACTCCGCAAGTAGCTGTAACGAGGCAGGATCCTTTGATTCCCATGAAAAGATAAGCAATGAGATGAAGTTGCTTGCCAAGGATTTAAAACAGAAATTAATTCCTTCTTTTATTTAGGCTGTTAAATGCTGTGGAGAGCAGCCAGGAAGTAAATTTTGCTGAACTCTGGGCCCTGATGCTGCAAAACCTTATTCATGGTTGTCTTCAATAGGAGCACAAGCCTGCAATGGAAGGGCTTGCAGGATTCGGCTTCCCTTTTCAGAAGACTTACACCCTGCCGAGAGCTTACTTGTTGGATATATTTCTGAATGCACCTTTTGTCATGCTGCTTGCACAAAACCAGTTTTCACCAACCTGATTTCGCTGCATAAAGAGACCGTTGGTTGATATTTTTAGTAAAGTGAACGCACAAGAAAGAGGACTGAAAAAAAAAAAAAAAAGGACAAGACCCAGGACAAACTAGTAAAAAAACTGAATTGAAAAATATTTAACAGCTTGAAAAACCTCAAATGAGTACGTACTGCCGCAGCTGGAGAGGTTTTTAGTGCTCAGCCATTTTAAGCAATTCTTTGTCCTCTGTTTAGTCATGTGCTCCCCTACCTTGCGCTGTACAGTGCAAAACCACTAGTTAGTCAGTCGCACTTTATATCAAGTGATAACTACAGTTTAAACCCTTGTAAAACAAAAAGGGAATTGAGTAGAGGAAGTCAAAACTGTGCTGTTCAGCTGTAGTCCCAGCTATGCCATAAGGAACAGTGATATCCAAAACTCAGTCTGTAAAGGTCCATAAAATTAGGAGTAGGTCCTTTACACCGAGGTAGCTGCAGTAACTTGTTTTCCAGGTTGCCCAGCTGATAAGCTGACCCTGGCAATTTGAAACAGGTCTGTTTCCTTCAAGCCAAGTAACTGCTATAGCTCTCCTGGTTTCCTGGACGCGGACATACAGCTGGCACCACTGCCTGCTCCCGGTGGGGACCAGGAGCACCCTACCACTGGTCCCACAGCCATCCCTTCAGAGCTGTCAGCCACCACTGGCTGGTCACTACCTGCCACACGTGAATGGTGGATCCGCAGCAGGAGCCAACCTGAACGCTCGGCCTGAGGGGATGGAGACGAGGATTTCACCTGGGCTGCTGCCTTACTGCTCACTGGGCTTCTTGAGAAGAAATAAACATGTGGTTTCCTGTGTTTTGTGAGTGCTTTGCTCTCTGCTTTTTATTTAATAGCTGTCTGCACACCCAGCGCTTCATAACCTACGGATGTCTCATGAAAACATTCCTCTCTTGCTTCTGGCCGCAAGCTTTTACGACGTGCTTTAATCCCCCCTTCAAACAGTTGCTGCACATGCTGGCTCGCTGCTGTCCCCTGAGAGCTACTGCCGGGGTGTGATATTCCAGCTGGGGTGGCAACTGGGGGGCAGCAGCTAATCCCCCCCCTTATACGCCAGCAGACACACCCTGAAGAAAATTTCTATCGACCTTGGGGTGATCTTCCTGCTCCTGGTGTGCCCTACAGTAAAATGCAGCCATTTGTTCATGGAAAAAAGGTAATGATGGACATCTTTTTTTTCCCCTGCTTTGTATATGCAGTGGGGGTCCTTTCATGATACACAGCAACCTTTTACTTCTGTATTAGGTGTTGCATTTTTATTTAGTCTTTCCAAATTTCTGACTTGAGCCTGCCATGTTTCAAAGACACCAAAGCCTACTCATAAAACTAACTCCTATGCACCATTTTTATTCCACTTAAACCTAAAGGTCACGTGGGATTTAATTACTGTCTATGACTGGTGCTGCCTCTCTGCATGTAGACCATATTTCACCCATCCCCCCGGAAAGGAAGCCTGTTAATCATTCTCAAGATGCTGCTCAGTCACCACAGCTCAACATTTTCTCTTATCTCAACACTCCGTGATTGAGGATCCCAGCAGATATGAATCACTACGTCTTCTCCAAAGTCAACACAACTCTGCTGATTGCCTTCTTGAGGATCTGGCCCTGTGTATTATGGAGGCAACATCTCCATGAAATTGATTTTGGAAGCAGAAGTGCAATTTTTCTAATATGATTAAAGCACATGCTGTTGCAACAGCAAGTACAGGTTGCACATTGACTTAGTAAATAATGAGTAATGGCCCTTTGCACGCTCAGGCACCAGCCTTCATGATCCCCTGCTTTCCCCAGTCCACATGATACCTACTCTGCTCTCCCAGTACCATGTAAATCTTGTTGTCTGGGCACTGGTTTAGGATCAAGAAGCATGCTCCACCACAGAATTCCTGTGTAACCTGGAGCAAGTGTTTGTTTCCCTGCTATTCCTGGTGTGTGAACCCGGGAAAACTTCCAAATTCCTGGGTCTGGCTGGGTACCTCAACCCGTTGGGACAGGACACCAATACCCACTCATCCTCTTGCCTTTGCTGCACTTCTGCAAAACAGAAGCCCGAATGTAGCAGCCGCAAGGAGCAGTGGTGTGCCCTGGCCAGGTGGCTGACCCTGCCTGACTCAACAGCCAGGGAGGTCAGCTTTCCAGTTTCCAAAAAACCCATGCATAGCTTTTATTAAACCGTCGAAATAGCCTTCTGCCCCCACTGGGCAACATTGTCGTCTTACTACTTCTGTCTCTTCCTCATACCTTTGCTACACTAAGTCAGAATAAAAGGAGTAGTGTCTTCATTTACCACCCGTGAAGTGCCCAGAGCCTTGGAGTCACTGCAGTGACAGTAAGCCCAACAGTCGCTAACTAATAATTTATGAACAGAGTGGCACTAGTTTTTGCTGTAATTCCACACCTTGCCTTGAATTGATTCCTATACTGATGGAGTTAATCCAACTTTCTAAATGAATTTTTAACCTGATTTCTGTTCATTGAAATGATGAGCACTCTTTCATCTCGCAGCGTAACTTCTTTGCTAGATCAGAAAATTGTCTAGGGTTTTTTTCTCCCCAGTATTTTATGTCGATCTTAAATTCAAATCTAGACAAGACTGTTGCAGGCTGTGATCCAAAACTCAATTAGGTCAATGGAAGTCTCTCCTTGGGCTCTAAATCAGGGTATTTTCAAGATTACCTGCTCCCCACATCATTTCCCCAGGACCGGTCCAGGTGCTTAGGCTGCACACTGGGGCCCTGGAGAGAGGAAGGTGACTCACTTCTCTTAGTCCAACATTAACCCAGAGTATTTGCACTTTCATCCACAGGTATCTCTGGTTTCCTCTCTGAACAGTTGATGGAGTTAAATAATGAGGAATTAACAGCCTGTGCCCCAAAACACACCCTCCTGGCCCACATGGCAGGTGTGCTTTTGCAGCAAATTCCCAAATTCTGGGGGTCCCTTGCCAACCGTTTTCACTGCAGACTTCAAGTAGGAGTCGGGGAGGCAGGTCTGCCTCTCTTTCCTTGTCTTGGGTAAGCAGTTAGGTCTATTAGCAGAGCACGTGCGCATGCGAATAACCTCCAGCAGTGAGTTGCATCACTGGAGCTAACACTACGCAAATGCTGAGGAAACAAATGCTGGTGCCTTTCCACTGCGCAAATTTAACTCCATAAATCGCCTCCAAGACTTCAGTGGTGCTGTTTGCTGAGGAAAGTACTGTTCTTCTGCATGCTATCAGAATACGGCCCTAAGTGCTTTCCTGGACTAGGGCCCAATACCTGTACATTCGCCTTGGAAGATAAAATAAGTAATGATATATAGGGCTGGGTGAGAGTCATCTCATTACATCGTCTGCTTTTTCTTGGCTACTGCAGGTTTTCTGATGTGGCTGTGGCTGAGAGAGGACAAATGTCTCTGCAGGTTCTGTCTTTGGGATTTACTGGGCTTTGCACACTCAAGAATTACACAGTATTTTTCCCAGTCTAGACTGGACCTTCCTTTCCCATCCGATATTGGGTCTACCTGTGTACCCAGAAGAACCACATGTCCTGGTTCTTCAGAGGTCTAATTCTGTTTCAGAGTAGCTGCAATCACTTTGGGAAAGACAGCCTCATTTTTGTCTCAGCGCTGGGTCTTCTTTGGCATCTTAAGCCTGTGCCACCAGCCTCCACTTTGATTCTAGGTGGCCCTTTTCACTTGTAACCAGAGAAGACAAACTTGCAAAGCACAAAGCCAGCTCCAGCACTCTCTCACTCTTTTCAGATATTAGGCACAACTCTGTAGTTCATTTCAGTTGATGATGAGCCTGGGCAGGGTTTGCACAGCCTCTCCTCACTGAATCCCGCAGAGGAACCTTCTCCAATGAGGAAATGCACTCCCTGTTATAAATGGCAGCGCAGAGCATGATAAAAACCGATGATGCTTCTTTTGTCTCACTGGGATATTCTTTTCTTCGCTTTCTGGTACGCAGCACACCAGGATCTTGGATGAAGCACAGTTTATTGAGATTTCTGGCACTGATGTTACTGAATTATGTTTAATTCAGCTCCACAGCCACAAACCCTCAGTGCTGAAGGGCTACACATCAGGCTTTGCTGCCTTCCAGTACATTTCTATATTCTTTGGTCTTTTCATCTGCAACGCTCCCTTAAAAGCAGCTGATGTTCAGACAGTGTGTAAATGATTAGAATAAGCTCTTTGGGGCTACTCATCTTTGGTGTTTTGGTAGCCGCCCCTACAGTGGAGTTGCTTCTTACTTGTGTTTTCAGGTGTTCATGTATTTTTAAGCAACTCTAGCCTGAACCGGGCTGCTGATTCTGGGCCTGATGCTTCTGCAATGTGTGTTGCACAGTTACTATTAACAATACTAATAGCAATACCGATAACATGCTGCTGAAGGGGAAATGAGTTCCACACACCATTGGCATTAGAAAATGCTACCACTCATTTCCTGTAGCTGTGATGGTTTTGTACCTATAACCAGCATAAAAGAGCAGGTTTCCTGGAGGTGAAAGGTGAAAAAAATCAATGGGGCACTGATGAGATCTAGCAGAATCTAACAGGAGAGTCTGGGGGGAAACCTTTTCCTGGTCTGACAGAAAATAGCTGGAAATCACTTCTGTTTGGGGGAAAGGGAGAGGAATGGGGAGAAGAAGGAAAGGGAAAAGGAAAAAGAAAGGGAAAGGGAAAAAAAGGAAAACCAGCTTGTTGGGAAAAAAAGGAAAACCAGCTTGTTAACAAAAAAAGTGACACAGGATACTATCAAAGGCTCAGGACAGCTAGTGCTTTACACAAACTTTTGCAGGGTTGCTCTTTGAAATCAGTGCGATTGATCGATCAAGGAGATGGCTATCTATTTCACAGGACTGTGACCCAGAAGTTGGCAGTTTAAGACACCAAAGGTTAAAGGGAAGCAAGCATTTGGATAAGAAGGAGAAAGAACAGCTGTCTCCTACGTGGGAGGTGATCAGCACATAAAAAATGTTTGGTGAAGGGGCACAACACCAGCACCTGGCAGGGGCAGATCCTCCTAATCCCCGCCAGCAGCTGGCCGCACACATCGCCCTGTGCCCTGGGGACCCCTCGCTGCGGTCGGGGCTTCCTAGCGCTGCCGACTGGGAACTTTAAAAACTGCTTGTGAACCTCCCAATGGGCTCATGGAAACACTTGACCCTGCAGCCCGAAGCTCTACAAACTTTCCCTATCCAGGCAAGCTATTCCTACCAGCTTTCCCTCTGGGTAGAGATTGCAGCGTTCAGCTTTCTCCTACCTTTTGGTAATTATGTAAATAGAGCATCTAATTTACTTCTGTCATAACCACCCACTAATCAGTATGTGTGCCAGTCTTGGAGAGACAATTCGTGAGACTGGAGGACAAATGAAAGGACAAGGCTGCAGTCACCATGCAAGTGTCTCATTTTTCCACTCACGCGTGTTGTGCGTCGTTCGCTTGTGGTGCAGGAGATCCTTTTACATCCACCACCGTGGCAACAGTCTTCATTTCCATTGCCATAAGTCAGGACCCACTGAATTTGCATGAGAAAATACATAATTATGTGATTCTTTATCTTCAGATACCTTATCAGCCAACGTTTCTAAGTTCCTATATACTTAAACACCAAGGTACAAGGATTGCACTGAAGAGGTTCTTGGTGTTAATTAACATTTGCTCTCTCCCATTGTCCCTGCCTGTTTTCACAGAATGGGAGCTCTCTTTCCAGCTTCCACATGTGACCACATCCAATACTGTACCCTGACTCTTTATTCAGCAAACCTGACAAAAATCTGTGTGCTGATCCCAGACTTTCATTGCAGTCTGTGCATACTCCACATGCATACACGAGACCTCCAGACCCCTCACCAAATTTATGTAATGCTTTCCTTCATTGCATGCTGAAACCACAAAGAAGCATCTGAACAAGGAACGTATTCCTAAGAGGTGTCTCCCCTCATGGAGGATAGTGGGGACGAGATTTTGTAGGAAAAAGAAAGGGTCTTCTCTGAGTCTAACTGAAGTATCCAAGGCAGCCACCCATCAGCAATAAAACTAACAAAAAACTAGTGTCTGTACGGTTTCTGTTACTCTTAATGTATAAGAAGCCAAATAATCAAAACTTGAATATTTTTAGACCTGTTTGAGCTTAGAGTGTAATAAGCAGCTAGAGAAAAGCTCAGCAAGTCTGATACAGTTGTTACTGAAGAAAAGCCAGTACAGAACCCCATGAATTGTCGACGCAATTCTGTATCCATAACCAATGCCATCATGCTGGCAGGCATGTTTTTGTTAGGCTGTCATGTCTACGTCAGTTCAGAAGTGGTGTCAGATATTGCCACAACAAATTCTCTTGTTATAAAAAATTGGGGTGCATATTTTTATAACATTAATATATAATACATAAAATGGTTGGAATTCATACCAGTTGGCACTCAGTATAGGAGTCTTGTTTTGGCTGATATATACAGCATATTGGGAGAGGAGGAAATTTGCTTTCTTTGCAAACACGATGACTTTCCACAAATCAGAATTCTTCCCCTCCTGTTGAATATTGCGGGGGCTTTTCACAATTGAGCGGAACAAATTTAGGGCTGTAAGTAATTGAGAGTTGGCTGCTTGCACACAGGAAAAAAGGAAGACAAACAAAATGTCACAGTGATTATTTTTATCTCTGTAAAGTGTGTGAAATTAATTTATGAAAGCAATGTTTTTGCCCTTTTGAAAGTATACGTACACAAGTTAGAAGTCTGGGTGGTTCTCTCCAGGCTACCAAGAAAGCAAAACATGTACTGTATATCTGCCCTTTAATCTAGCAGATCTTTATTTGCAGATCTGGCTGTGCATAATGTTTCTGTGTCTGTGCTTCTGCCAAGTGCAGAACCAGATTTGGTTCTTAGATACACTGGTTCAAAGCTGGAGGAATCTCACTGGCTTCAGCATACCCTGCTGAAGGCGAAGAGGAGAGGACAAGTGGGCATCATCTCCATTTCACCCCAACCTTTTCTGTCCGTAGGGATGTCCCTGCCTACATGGCATTTTGCTGCTTAGCTATTATTTATTCCAGGTATTATTAGGTATTATGTTTGTGGGCAGACAGATGGGAAGAAACAAGGTAACACTGAAGGCAGCTGAACCCCGTCGTCTTGAACAGGGGCTCGCCCCAGGGGTAAGATGATTCACATTACCTAGTCAGTCTGCTTTGATAAGACTGAAAGGAGAATTGTTGCCCAACGCCATGTCAGCACAGCGTGTTACCAGTCATCGTATTAAACCATCCCAGACAAGGTCATTAGGAAAACCTTAAATTCAGGGATCAAACTAAGTAAACCAGCCCAAAGTAGCAGATATGTCAGTCTGTACAAGCTTGGTCTACGTAAAGTTAAGTTGACACTGGTTATCTGAGGAAGGAAATGTTCTGAAAACCAGTTTTCACAGTGTGAAACCCAGAAAGGACCACTACGAACAATGATGAGGAGGCAAGGAAGCTGCATGCTGGGAATGCTGAGCTTCCTTCTGTCCTCCTTGGAGACTGCCCCAAGCTGCTGCTGGCTTTAAATACTCCTCCAGGGATTACCCTCAGAATAATGTAGCCTTTTAAGGTCAAACACAAGTAGAACTGTTAGTGGGGAGATTTTAGTTTGGCTTTTTAAATGGCAGATTCTCTGTCACAGAGGAGGGGTGGGAGAAGGGGTTGCGCTTTTAGGTGAAGCTCAAGCAGTTCAGCTCACAGAGAGAATACCAGATGTGCTCCTCTGGGGAAGAAAAACTAAATTACAGTGAGAAGGTGATCCAGCTTTATACCCCTCTTCTTCCTCTTTCCCCTACCCCATATGCTCCTCAGCTTTGCTTAATTATTTTCCTTTGTCCTTAAAATTTCCTATAGTTACTTGTCTTTCTCTAGACTTATATGGGTATTTAACCTTTCCCTGACCCTTGAAACGATCTTTTTTTTAATTATTCTCACCCTGCCCCTAATGCTATCAGCTACTCCTTCATATCACTTGTAAAAGAGTGGTCCAAACTCTGCAGAAACTCCATTGTACATTTTAATGTATTGGTACAGTTGGTGGTGGCTCTAACACTTTTTAGCTGGTAGAGAATCTCAGTAGAAAATTTCGTAATAAACTTGCGTATGTGTGTGTGTGTACATACATTACCAAAGCTTTAAGAAAGCAATGCCATATAAAACAAGAACAGCACAGAGTATTCGTTATCAATATAAGACTATCAAGGTGAGAACATCTAGTTGTCATACGACGGAAAATAGAAAAAGTGGACATTATTTTGTAAAGGACTTTGTAGCTTTCTCCTGCCTGCCCCTTTTCAAGCTGGTCCTGTCGCTGTGAGCTCAGGGATAGTCAGGGAAAGCCCCACTGAGAGCTACTATGCAGGCACCCTGTGCCTCCTCTGCCAGGGTGTATGGCCTTTCTCGGTGGGTCACCATGCTGGGCTTGGCTCTAGCAGGGGCAACATCTGCACTTTGTGCATAAGGGAAATAAGTCTCAGAAAGATTTCACCAAAAAGTGTGAAGTTCTGGTAGGGATGGGTCAACTGTCCCCATGCTAAGACCACAGATACTTGTTTGTTTAAAAAGTGGGGTAAGGAGCGTAAGATGGACACAAAGGCAGCATCAGCTGCAGGCAAGGGAAGGAGATGGTAGTCACCAAGGTGCTAGAGAGCGGCCTTAATTCCTTGCAAGATCCATGAGCCGCAATTGTCAGCAGAGTTAGAAACTCAGAGAGATGGGGATGAGGATGGGGTGGGGACAGATTAAGAAGAACCACCAAGCCTGCATACTCTAGGTGGCAAAGACACGTTGATCTACACGGTGACCTTCAGCTCCCTTCCCTCTCTTTTGTTAGCACTCCCACCAGGAGCAACTGCACTGAGACCAATTCACTGACCAAGCTATTATTCCAGGTCGTTCAGGGTACCAGAAACCAGACCATCAGGAGATCAGTATTACCATTTATTCATGCCTGTGTCAAAAAGCTTTATTGCCCTCAACATTTTAAGAAAGCATGAAGGCAGCTTTACAAGAGTACTGTTCGTCTTTCAGGAGTGCTGTTGGAGAATTGTTCCTGTACCAGCGTTGTCACTGATTTGCACCCCGAGTCTGGTTACATTTCCTAAGCCTTTTGCACGCTCGTTCCACCGCTGGTAAAGTGAAACCACCAATACTTGCACGTCTGCTCTATCAACAGGCACAAGAAATAGTAAAACCATGAAGACTGTAACATAAATCCAAGTCCTCATGTGAAAGCTCTGTAAACATTAGCTATTACCATCTAAAAAGATTAACCAAAGAAATGTAATCCAAGTGCTAACAGGGGTAAATCTATCTAGGCGTGGAGATTATGCAAAGTTTCTAAGATTTTCTAAATATAGCTAAAATGTGGAGTTTTGTTACCAGTTTGCTGTCTTAATTAACTAGTCTATTGAGCAATAAAATGGAGGAAGGTCTTGCCAGGAGCAACCACGAGTTGCTAAAGGGCTTGTTACTTTGGGGAATCAGATGAGGAAGTTGGGTGCCCTGGAAGCACTCCTGCATGTCATGGCATTTGATCAAAGCAGGTTGTAAATGTTCTGCTTCATCAAATGATAGCTTCAACAGAAAGCAATCAACACAGCAGGAGAGACAACCAGTATAGGTTTCTGTATTTGTTATTTCTTTTTTATATTTGTTATTTCTTTCGTGTTTATTTTTGAGAGCAAAGGGTTGAGAAAGCCTTTAAAATAAAATGGACTTGGTGGTGTGGTTTCTGAACTGTAATTTAGATTTTGGCTACTTGTTTTCCAAGTATATCAGTGAATTCTCTCTTCACTCTCCCTTCTTTCAGCTAGAGGAATCTCCAAAACTTACTGGGGGAAGAGATGCTCCTTAAATAAGGTCACCTATTATCAGTACCATGTTTCCAAATATAATATCCCTATTGTCTTAATTATGTTACTGTGGTGGCCAACTTGGAATGGGATGGAAAAAGCTTTTGGAGGTTTTCCATGCCAGATTCCCTGCCTTGAGCATGGAGCAAGCTTAGTTTGCTAATTATAAGTGAGGCTTTTCCAGATGCCATGCCTCTTCCAGCCAGAATGGGTACGATGTCGGAGTTTCAATGGACATGCCCTCATCTTGCCTGATGCCACATGTTTCTTCCAAGGTGAACGAATCTTCACATTCTGGACATGAGCAGTGTGTAAGCTATTTTATGCCAATGCCATGGATGCTCTAACAACTGGGGAAATGTATCAGATTTAATAATTATGAGTCATCTCACTCCTAATAATACCTGAAGTTGAAATATTGAAAGTAGTCACATAGACAAGGTGAACCTATGTATGATTTTGGGTTGTTTGTGTTGGTTTTTGGGTTTTTTTCACATCAAAAATGTAATTTAACTTACCCCTCATGAATGTACCTATTACACCCTTCCACAGCCCAAACCCTGCCATCCTTACTTGCAAGACCTCTGTCTGGTTATAGGTATCTACCAAACACAAGCTGCCAGTTGTTCTGCACACCTATTTTGTGCTCCGCACAAGCCAGGGTTATAACAGAGTCATACGTGGACCGACACTTTCTTCTAGATCCAGGTAGTGTTTTGAAGAGTTAGACTGCAAGCAAACGTAAGGCCACAGACCTTAATTTTGCAAACATAGTGCACCTAAAGCCATTACTAGCTCTCGGACACTTGCCACCACTCATGGCCTTGGGATTACTCCAAATTGTTTCAATGCAGAGTTAGTCACATCATCTGAAGCCACCTTCACCACTGATTTGTTCTCACTTACTGCCAGGGGAGAAGGAGGAGAACCAGCTTTTCCACCCCTCACAGAAGAAAAGTGGAAGCAACCAGCAAGGACTCGTGATACTTCTGACCTTTTGCAAGGTAAATGTGTGGCTGTGATCTCCCCACTGCTGGTAACCTCAGCTTTAGCAGGCACACAGCTTTCCGCAAGTGGAAGGTTAGTTCCCTCCTGAAAACAGTAGGGAAGATTAGCGCTTAGTTTGATACGTGCAATTTATCACCATTATTAAGACCTCTCTCAAAATAATCTGAAGAGTTTTGCTCCAAGGTAATAATCCTAATAGAGAGACTTAAAAATGACCATCAGCACTGAAAGTACATTTAACTGAAACACTGGATTTTTGTTGCAGAAAATAAGGATGATGTTATCAAAGCTACTACAGAATATATACAATGTATGAAGGGGTTTTTTTGTTTCTTTGCTTTTCGTTTTTTGTTGTTGTTGTTTTCGTTGTTTTTTTTTTTTTTTTAAAGTGGTGTTTGTCTACCTACAGTTGCAACCATGTCCTTTGGAATACATAATGTAATGTGTTGCTGCAGGACCCCTGACACTTCAGTTATTTCAGGGCAGTTATGTCAGAATGAAAGGAAAAAAAAAAACCTTCTCAGTGCTTTACATTTAAAAACTACTGGCATGACATGTGCTAATTCATTAAAAAAAATCTCATTCATCAAAACAATTCATTTTTTGTTTGAACAGGCTGAATAAACAATTTCTTACTGATTTATTCCTGGCAGCCTTTCTAGCGACAAGTGGCTCCAGTTCATGTACAAGCACGACAGTGTCCTTAAGTATCAAGAACAAATTGGGTACATAAAGGACATTTAGTGATCACCTCTGCACGACTGCCCAGCATTCCCACTAGCCTTTTTCTCCCCCTTTTTTCATTATTTTTCTATTGTAGCAAATGACATTAAAATCTTGAGTTTATCGGAACATTCTGAGAAACATCTGGGTTGGGTTCTTTCTTTTCTTTCTCCTGCCAATGATGGGCTGACATGGCACGAAATGTTGTCCTGAATCAGCACTAGATTGTGTACTTTCAAAAAAGGTCACAGAATAGTGCTGGAACAGTGAACAGCCGCTTGGAAATGTGCTTACTGTAGAGCTCACTCTTGTGAAAATAGAGGAAAACCTACAATACTTTGAAATGTATACGTTTGTTTTGATTATTATTATTTCCTTTTTCAATCAACCATTAAGCATAAATGCAAAATATTCCCACACCTCAATGAAGAACACATGCTAATATCAAACAGCTACCTAGGTGTGTGGCAAAAAATAAATACATTAAAAATATATGAACATCTAGTCCACCTTTCCTGAAGTGGCAAGGCAGTTGGACTAGATGATCATTGTATGGCCCTTCCAGCTGAACAAGTTCAGTCCTCTTCTCTTCTCTTCTTTTCTCTTCTCTTCTCTTCTCTTCTCTTCTCTTCTCTTCTTCTCTCTTCTTTCCCAACTAGAAACATACCAGCTTAAACATGGATTTGCCAACAACAGCAAAAATCAGGTTACAATTTCAAGCATTAAAATTATTTTCCTACAAAATCACTTGTAGAAGTAAGACTTTTTTCCTAAAACTTCCCCATGTGTCATTGCTACACATGTCCTTAAAAACTACTTGACACAACCTTGAGCTGAGCAGTTGGAACCTGTGTTAGTCACTACTTCCAACTATAATTATCATCTTTAAGAAGAAATTCCATCCTATTTTAATGGGAACAACTTGAAAAACCAAATAACTCATGGCACAAACCCATACTTTTAGGGAATATTGATGGCAGACTGGCTGCAGCACTTTGAAATCTTGAGAAATGCAAGTGTTAGGAGAGAGATTTGACCAGTCTGCCTCCAAGCACTGCTCTTTTTAGGGTCCCTTGTAAGAGGATGAACACGTTACACCTTCTAGGGGATCTGCAAGTAGAAGGTAAGCAAGGCTTTGGAGTATTGTTTTCACTGAGTATTAGGAGGACATTTATAATGCAGTTGGAGAGCTTCCACCATTTCAGAATTAAAAACTGGGTCATACAACTGAACAGGATAAGGTTTGCGTTCCTGTTTTTCCCCATCTCTTTCCTCTGCCATTCCTCCTCTGAGCAGGCTCAATTCCTTCTTATCTCACTCACAGTCAGCTTTGCACACAACATTCCTTTTTCCAGTTTGCATCTTTTTGTCCTCCTCTTCTTTAACGCTAGAGCTTCCCCTTCAACCCCTGCTTGCTTTCTGTCCTGCATCACCTTCCCCCATCTCCCACATCCTCCACACAGCCCCCAGCTCCTTCAGCTGCTGCGGGGCCAAGCGGTGCTGGAAAACATCCTCCTCTGCCATGGGAGGAGGTGGCAGGTTTAGGAGGGCTGGTGGGCCCTGGAGGGATTTGCAGCGGCGACTCTTGTGTGCCTGCCTGCGGGTGCAGAGAGACCCAGCACCACGAATCTGTACTCCCTTTGCATTTGGAAGATTTTTTCGGGTAATAGTGGGAGGAATTAATTCCTTAGGAAACATCTGTTGCCATATAATATTGGAATAGAGCAGCAAAAAAGGAAGCTCCTCACCTCAAATTGTGTCACTTTAAAAGCCGCCACTCCCAGTTTTTGCAGCAAACAAAGAAGGTCTTGTTGGGGTAGTGGGCACCACTTCCCCTGCAGCTGGTGCTGGAGGTGGAATAGCTTTCCTTGCCAGTTGTGGGCCACTTCACAGATGTCCTTTTGTTCCCCTTTCACACTAGCCACAATTTCCTCTTAAACTTTAATCCTCTCTCCGTTTCTAATGTATGCAAATATATGCCAAAAATCAAGTCGGAGATACAAGACAGAGAAAGTTATTGGGGTGGGGGTGGGAGGGATGGAGGCAAGGAGGCAGTGGAATTTCTTTGTTAGTATAAATGCTTCAAGGATCAAAACTGTTTAGAAAAATATCTGAATGCAAATAGTGAAGTGCCTTTATTATCCGTGCTAACCTGCAGGAATGGCCAACAGCTGAATTTTCTATACTGCACAGTTTACGTGAAAAGGGCTCTCAGAGCAAGGAAGAAAACGTCTGCTTGTCCTCCCCATATGCCAGGTTTCAGCCAATGTGCTGATGGAGGAGAAGCCTTCCCCCTCCTGGGATTCCTCAGGATTCCCATTTTGGCTCCTCCTCGGTCCAGGCCAGCAGTGCACCTCAGCTCCCACTGCTGCTCAAGTCACCCAAGCAACTGCTTGGAGGAACTAGTTCTCAAAAGCGACTGATACACACAGTCATCTCCAGCAACAGATGAAGAGCATGGAGAAATGCCTGAAAAGTAAGCAAAAAAATTCCAAACTGAACCCCCCCCAAAAAAAAAGATAGAAGTATCAATTGCTACTCAAGTGGGAAAATCTTTTCTGGTGGCGTATCCAAGGGTCAGGACAGTGATGTGGGAGCAGGTCAGGAGATGAGATACTGGTTCCATTGCTGGCTGCTACTACCCTGGGTAGCTCCTCACTTCCCAGCGTGTAAAACAAGGCTTTGGATGCTGGAAACTGTGAAGTACTTGAAGATCTATCCATAAGAATTAGGAGATTTCTATTTTATCAGTCCTGAGGGAACAAAAGGGAAAACAGCTATATTGGTTGCCCACATCCTCTGCTTTTCCACCTTCTGAATGCAAACAGTTTCCCAATGCCCCCAGCATACCAGCCAAAACTCACTGCTGCCATAAGTGGGTGCAAACCAGTTGCACTCGATGAATTTCTATTCCCTCATCTTTGTGCAGTGCTTAGTTTTATTCACAAAACAGAAAACTAAGATAACTGCTGAGATTTGAGGCTCTTGGAAAGGAAGATTCCCGTGCAGCTCACACACGTCTACTCTGTTCTTTATCTTCTCATTTCCTTTTAATGATGCCTGCTTCTCTCTGTCCTCTTCACCTTCCTCTCACCTCCTTCCGTTCCCTCGGTCGACCTCATCTCCACTTCTCCTGCCATCATGTTCTACTGTTCTACTGTCTACCAGAGTCTCTCTTTCCCTTTGTCCCTTAAGTCCTCCACATTTGTGAATACCATGTTAAAAAAAAAAAACCTGTGCAACCTAACTTGTAATTTTAAAAAGCTTAGTAGTAACCTTTTGATAGAAAGGGATCTTTTGGTCCCAGAAATGTTGGGTTCTACTAAAGAATACGGGAGGGGGAGATGAAAACCCTGGTTTAAACTGGTTGCTTTTTGGTTCAAACTGAAAGATGTACACCAGGAGGTCTTCTCTCTGAGCCCTTTGTGCAGAACTCAGCACAGCAGGGGAGTTTTCTGTATGAAATGGTGCATACCTATATGAAGAAATGCATGTGTACACCAAGACACCATGCTGTTGTGGTCTAACTGGATGTTAGGTGTCCCCCTCTAGTTGCATGACATATAGGTATGCTACGGTTCCCTCTTGTTCCTCTCTTGTTATTCCCTTGAGCTGTCAAGGTTGCAGCATGAACATCCACTGCTTGGGAATGCTGGTTCAGTCTCTATGGGACTGACACAGCAGTTGTCACTGGCATGGGATCATGTGAAATTTAAAGTGCTGTGGGCCTTGGGCATTTGGCATGTGCTTTTTCTGGCCAAAGGAAACATGAAGGCTGCTGCCAGGATGTATCTTACTAATCTCCTTTTAAAAAATCTATGGATAGCAATCTCATGAAGGTTTTCACTGGACTCATCTATTAACTTGTGAAGCTATCCATTTTAATCCAAGCATTTAGATTATATTAAGATTTTTATGTAGGTCCATCAGATGATATCTGAATGCCTCAGCATCTTTAATGTAGCCATTCACTGTGAATGTCTCTGTGAGGTAAACCAGTGCAATCCTTTCGTATTTTCAGAAATGGAGAATGAAGGTATGGAAGGTTAAATTTCTTGCCTGATTTAATCACCCATAGGAAGTCTGTGACAGAGCCTGAAATAAGAGATAGCTCCCTGAATTGCACCACCATCCCCACCTCTTCCATTAATCCATTCTGATTTCTTAGACAAAAGGCACAGGCAGACCTTGTGGATGCAAAACTAAAATGCTCTTTAAAAAACTACAGATACAAAAAATGCTTCAGATAACGGGAACCAAGGGAGAGGGTCCGAGCCTGACTGTGAATGCCAGATTTGGGGGAAAACCTGCCAGAAATTAAAAACATAAGACCAAGACCGATAGTCTATTTCAAGTATGTGTCTCTTGTGTCTATAGGTATCAATGTGCTGGTGTGTAAGACCTCTCCGATATCACACACTAACTTCTGATTTGGGGTCACTCACTTGTTCTGAGCCACGTGAGTTTGTCAGATGTTTTTGAGGTAGACCAGGGTAGTAAGACAGGCACTATTACTGTTTTGGGTGCTCCTGACTCCTGCTGTGATGTTCCCCTGTTATGGGCTAATCCCAGTCAGAACAATCTTAATATTACCTGTTCTTGTAAAAATCATCTTCACCCTATTCAGGGAAAACTATGGATCCAAGACTTCCACAAAGAAGCCTACAAAAGAGTTTACTGAAGGCTTGGTAGCTGCAAGGTCCATCAGAGTTACATTCGCATATAAAGGCCACAAATAAAGCCAAGACCCAGCAAACAGATGTTCTCATCTTGAAACACACTCACGACAAACTTCAAACTCTTAAGCGAGATTTCTGGTGCTGGTACGAAACCCCCTGAGCCCAGTTCTTTGTTGGAAGGCCAACTCCTGAGCCCTGTCTAAAACCCAGAAGACAACTCTGAAGAAACAAAGGTACACGGAGTAGATCTTGATGCTGTTCTTGAAGGGCAGATGACCAGTTTCTAAGGTAGCTGTTGCATGAAGTTTAAGATCGGTTAACTGCATTATTAGTGGCACTCTTTGTTAGCCATGGATATGTTCTGCAACCTGAGAGAGATGACTGCAGATGGACTTATGCGCACACATGGAGCAAGGTACAGAGTTCAAGCTATAGGTGCAGCATACATGCATGCCTGCCTGCTGTTCCAAAAGTTCTGCCACTTGACCCATGCAGAATATTTTTAAACTTTACTTTTTGACTGATAAGTATTTCAATTTTGGTTTTTTGCTGAGAAAACCTCTTTTTTTATTTTATTTTTCAGCAGGAAGGCAAATCATCTTTGAATACTGCCAAATATAACAAACATCTACAGATGGGTTGGTCTGCAGCTGGAGGCTTTAACTTTGTAGTATTTATTTGAAATATCAAAGCCAGCAGAGCAAGGCTAAAACATAGTGGGCACAATTCACAGTGTTTTGGCTCTTGAGCAAATAGCAGTTGAACTTAGAGGTTGGGGTTTTTTTCCTGCTGAAATGGAATTTATGCAGATGTGCTTTGCACTAAATTCATTAACAATTACATCCTGGTGCGGTTTTCACATTTTTGTAAGGGATCTGTATAAGCACTAATTAGATCTAAAACAATGTTACTGTGCAAATTACAGTGCTGATTGTTCAAGTCGCCTTACATTCTGCATCTGCTTTGCGAGGATGATAACATAGGTGCATGCAGTACAAATGCCAGCTTTTTACATTTAGTAGAACGATTTATTTAAAAGATAGCATTGAACAGATAATGCTGCAGTTTAAATTTCTCAGAGCTGCTTTTAGGTAATATTGTAAAGTAAAATAAATACTAATGCTAATAAGTTGCGTAAACTAATTGCCATTTCATTAGTCAAGAGTGATCTTCTCTCAGGCACATCCACGTTCCATTTGGCAACAAGTACCAACTGGGTATAGCTAAATGAGAGCAGTGCTTTGCAAAGATTGCATTCTCGCTTGAATGGGGGAAGGAGGAGAATGAACATCTCAAATCTATTGCTTCAAACCATGGAAACGAAATCATTGACTCGCTTATTCAACTTCAGTTCCAGATAACATGTGGCAGTGGAAGGTCACTAGGAATGTAATCTATTTTTAAAGAAACACTAGTACTTGAGTATCTTGGTCCTCCCTCCACCTGGAATGCCCCCAAGTGTGATAAGACAGCATTAAACTTTAAAGCCCCTTCAAAGACAAAGTTTTAAATTCAGTCATTGTGCTGCTCTCCTCATTAATTTTAGTGCCAGTTGAAAAAGCGGTACGTTAGGATGGGGTCCGAGATGTCATGACAACATTCATGTATGCAATGAACAATACTGCCAGCCCGAATTCACTTTGAGGAGGAGCCATCCATAAAGATCTTCTTGCCTCCCAACCAGCTATGCCTTCACTCAGGGTACTAACCAAGCACATAGACATGCCGGCAGTATCCCGGTATGTGCATCTCCCCCAGCCTTCCTGATGGGTGGAAGCAGTGCTACAAGGCCACTGCATGTCCATGAACGCAAGGGCACCATACTCACACTCACCGTCTTAATCATTATTTTCAGGGAGAGCAACCATTCTTCCATGATCAACTGAAGCCTCTGGGAGGGGCAGGGTAATCTGCAAGAAATTTTCCAGTTTAGCTCCCTTACAGAAGAAGCCAGGGGGAAACCATGTTTTAGGGGAAGAAAGGGTTTCCCAGCACAGCTACTAGAGCATGAAAGATGTCTCTTCTCACCAGGCTTTCTACAGCTGTGATGGGAAAATGGGGTAAATTGAACACATGAGGTTTTACTTCTTCCGGTAAATACTGGAGGAATGTCGGCAGCCCAAGAGAACCACCAGCAGGGACTGAGACAGGAATTCCAGCTGACTTTCCTTGGGAGAGCCACAGGCTAGAACCATGTCTACTAAAGCCTAATAATTTTCCTGGTTCCCTGTTTACTTGTACTTAAGCATTTCTGCTCATCTGTCCAATCTAGCTGTTCTTGAACAAAATGATTTAATTTTCATCTAACTTGTAAATTCATGCACATCGTATCAGGAATGACAAAGTAGACCAGCATTCTTCCACCTGGAAAAGAAGGGCAGATGACAAGAATCTATAAAAAAATGAGCGGTGTAAAGAGGGTGAATAGGGATGGATTGTTTATTGTCTCTTCTGATACAAGAACTACGCTATCAGGTGGCAGGTCTAAAACACATGAAAGAAGATTCACCACCTTGACATATAGCATGTGGTTTAGCTAGAGATGGTCTGCCACAAGAGGCTGAAAGTTTATATAGGCTTAAGAAGCAACTGGACAAATTCATAGAAGAAAAGAAAATCCACCGAGGACAGTTAAACACCAAGATACCACCTCTGGCTCAGAAGGTCATTGAGCTGCAAATCACTGGAGGCTGGGGGACTGTTATGGGGGGATGTTTCACTACATGGTTCTCTTGTTCTTATACTCTTCTCACAACATATTTTGGTCACTGCTCAGTGCAGAATATTTGACTAGACAGGCACTTGACACAGCAAGGCTTTTCTCATGTCCTTCGTACCCTCTGTCAACCATTGAACTTGCACTACTGAACTTCAGCTACTGAACTCCAAACATTTACTGCACATAGTGTCTTCTGTCTCACCTCTACAGACAAGTTCTTTAGGCATAAAAAGTAGGCATTGTTTTGAACACACTATGGAGAGGATTCACGCTACCCTGCTGCAAATACTTCTGTTAGATACGTTGCTCAGCAGCTATTCTCTGCTACATTTCCCTTGCAGCAAAGGAGAGAGGGGAGGTCCTCTCCTGGACCTCGAGTTGGGCAGAGCTCTGGAGCGCAGGTCTAATGAAGAGACCTCAGGGGAGTACCTCCCTCTTCATTGATTAGAAAGAGAATCTTGGGAAGGTGTCCTTATCAAATTAGAGTTAATATTCATGAATAGCCCTCTGTCTTATATTCAGAACTGTCTTAAATGCCTAAATCCTGCAGACTTTCATGAGCAGGGCTATCAACATGCCTAATCTCTCTGCGTTTAGGCTCTGCAGTCACTCACATGCAAATCTTATATGTATGTTTGAAATAAAAAAGGAAGTCAGAATAATATTAAAAATAAAACTAAATATAGTAGTATGCTTAAATGGTAGGCACTTTTCTGCTTATTTTATAAAAGCAGAGTAGTCTCCTAAATTTAATTAAGCCAGTCTGAGGATATGATGAAAGGGTTCTTTAGCATAAAAGTCTTTGAAGTTTCTAGAAAAGAGTGAGGTATATAACTCTGAATAAGGGAATCCCACAAGATTTCTCTGTGCTGAAATTAAAGTGCAAGCTCTTACCTCAAGGATGCTATTTCCATCATCTCCAGGGTATTATTAGCTTTTGCAGCACGTGACGCTATGGGTTACATTGCATTGCCCACACAAGCCGAAAGGACAGAGAAAGACAGAGGATCCAAATAATCCGTAGGAATATGTTGAAGTAAAGGCAGGGGGTACGTGCATCATGGTCTCTACCCATGGACTGGAGGACATTTTTACTGTGCAGTCTCTCCTCCTACCTCAAACACAAGCCAGCTGTTCTTTCTTTCATTTCACAATTTACACCAGGTCAGCTCTAGCAGAGGTGGGAGCCAAATCCTGGTTTCTCACATGGCACATTTAGTCGCTTTTTCTAGCTCTGAGACTCCAGCAGCTGCTTTCCTTTAATCAAGAAGAGACTCGGGAGTCTGGTTCTCCAGTACGTTATTGATGCGTTGCCAAATACTTGCGGAATCTATCACTTAAATCTCTATCAGATCCTCTTCAGTAGCTGGCCTCCATAAAATACATCAGTTGCTTCCCTAAGTGGTATTTATCTGATAAGGTAACTGAATGTTTGTGGTTTAAATCTGCATGATGACATGTGCTCTTGTCGTCTTTTCGGTTTTCCTTTTTTAAACCCTCCTGCTTACATAATGACATAGCATCCTTCGCACAATTTTTGCCACTAACCCCCTGCAAATCTATGAGTTTGCCTAGTAGGGGAGAAGAACTGAAGCTGGTTGCAGTCTGGTCCCTTGTCACATATTTGATTGCTGGTGTCACACCTTGACAAACCTGAAAGGTGAGAAGCAGATTCCTTCCTGCTATGCAGGGCACATTTATGCTCAGAGACTCCTGCCCTTGGTCCCAACTTGCTTTATGTAAAACATACCAATTTCTGGTGGATTATCCTAGCTCAATAAATCTTCTTGAGACCTAATTATTGTAACAGCATTGGGGTGCTTTCACCACCGGCTCCCTGGAAAAATCCAGTTATTACCATCAAGAAGCAACAGCACACACATATTGCGAGGTGGCAGAACTCTTGTGTCATGAATGTAATACAGAAACATTTGCCTCCAGCTCAGACACATTCTGTCAGAGCATCCTCGATGCATCTCTCCCGAGGAGTCAGATCTGACACTTGGGATGGCTGGCTGTCTACTCATCCACCCACTTCTTCTCAGGGTTTCTCTTTGCCTAGCAGGAGTGGGTACAGGGTTCACCAAGAACCCTGAAAGTAGGCTATTAAGTGACCTAGATTATTGCTGGGGGGGAGGTTCTATTTCTGTGCTTCTCGGCCTATGTGCTTCTGTTAGTCGCTTTCTCTCCCGGGCAGCCTCTACCTAGCAGGAAATCTGGTAGGGGGAGTGGAAAATGTATTAGGGAGAGCCCTCTGTCTAGAGAGGAGAGAAGATGATGGTGAATAAAAATAATGGACCCGAGGAATAACTGGAATACAAAAATGCAGTTGAAATCCAATCCTTTCTTATGTTTGTGGCTTAACATGTGTCAGTTGGCACATTAACAGTAGCATATGGGTTGCTCTGATGTGAGTTACTGCATACAGTATGTTATGTTCAGGCCTAAAATGTGTAATTCTTTTGGATTAGTGTTGGCAGATTTCAGTGTGCAGCGTACAGTAAATGTTCATAAATTTAATATATTTATAAGCTTTTCTGTGGAGCTCATTGCCGTCTGATCTGAGAACCTCCCAAGTAGCTCTGCAGAGCACAGCACTGGTAACTGGAACCTCCTTTACCGAGGTAGGGGATGCCACAGGGCTGAGGGCAGAGCCTAGACCATCCCCCAGGTCCTAGCCCAATGACCTTAACTGTTTGATCTCTCTTCTTGAGGCTCCTACAGGGAAGCACCCACGTCACTGAAGAAAACATAGGTTTGCCGGTGAGCTGGTGGCAGCTAATGCAGCTTGAGTGCTTTCTACCATGCCCTTCCTCTGGGTATTACAGGTGAAACCGAGTACCTTCCAGATGACTTCCTTGCAGCTCGTCTGACCATTCCTACAAAACCCAGTCTGAACACAGAAGATGCAGTCTGAGAGCGTCAGTTTTTTATGGAGCGCATCAGCAAATAAGCACACTCCACATGAGCTCCATCCACCAGGACAGGTGTCAGTGCTTCTCCAGAAATGAGGTAGCCAGGCTAGACATTGCTTCCTGGCTCCCACCCCACTGAGGTGGGGGGGGTGGGTGGTGGTGGTGGTGGTACGCGAGGGTGCAATCACCTGCCCTGATCCACCCTGAGGTTGAGTAAGGTCTCAAAGAAAGAAACAGCATGTTCCAGTATCTAATGTTTTTGAAATAAAGGAAGAGAGGCAAATTATGTGTTTCTTCAAAGCTGATTTCAGTGGAGTCTCTCTTTTCATTCCTTTCCCTGAAATTATTGCTAGCCCCATGCTCTTGGTGAAGTGGGAAAGCTCTGGCTGTGGCTGGTTCCCAGAAGTCTTTGCCCCATCAGCAGAAGGCTTAAGTATCATCAGGAGAACAAAATCCTTGGCAGAGAATATCTTGAAAGCACGACACTATTGCTCAGCCTTGTGAAATGTTTGTTCATTTGGCTGGGGCAAGGAATATTTTCTAGAGATGTGCATAATGTTTTTTCAGCCTCTTGCTAAAATTGGTCAAATTGACTTTTGTGTTTGGAAAAAGCATGTGACTCCATGTTGAGCTGGTTACTAGTAGGCACTGATATACAGGAAACCTTTGCATCGTGGTACTTGTAGCATTTTATGACGACTAGAGACGAAATAAGACCAACCAGTGAAAAAAAGGCTGGAAATCATTTTTATTAGCAAGAAAATGCAACCTACCAATGAAAAGCAACCACGCAAATCTGCATGAAAAACTAAAATCAATCGTTTTGTCCTGGCTCTGGGCCACAGTCCAGGCTCTCCACTAAGAGCTGCCTCGATGGACATGAGCCCCCTGTGTCATACGGGAGACCTGGAAAGTTTCCCCGACCTGCCCTGGTGCCAGGCGTGTTAAGTCCAGGACAGTACCAGAGACTGAGGAGCGCAAGCAGCGGGAGAAAACAGGACATCTCCAGAGGCCTCTTCCACCTGGGCTGCTGGGAGACCCCGCACTCGGGGGGCTGCAACTGGCACCCAGCCCCCGAGGGTGGCCCAGGTTAGGCTGTGGGTTGATCGGGCATCTGCCTACTTCCAAGATCCCCAGGACTTAGAGCGTGTTGGCATGCAGCCACCCCTCTGTATCCTCAGCTGCACCTATGGAGCAAGTACAGCCTTATGGCAGTGTGGTAAATATACAAGACAAAAAGGGGGAAAAAAAAAATTAGTTTCTGTAAACTGAGGAGAAAATGTGGTATGTAATCAATATTTTCAGTACTGGTTTGAATCCTGTACATCAGGTATGAAGATGGCAGTGGGCAAGGTTATGCAGCTTGACAGTCGCTTGCTTTCCCCCAGTACGTTGGGTTTTGGCAGAGTTTGTTAATTTTTTTACAGTGATGAAATGCATAATTTTTTTTTTCTGAAGCTCACTTGTACCTGTTCATCTTCAAAGCCTCACTCTGACTGTCTTAACAGCTCTGAAGACAGATTTCTCAGCTTTGGTTGTTACCATTTTTTTTTTTAAAAAAGGTACTGGCAATGAGTTTCCAACAATGAAAACCTGGATTTTCTTGGGATTTTTTAAGAAGGAAAAAGAAGGTTCTTTTTTGTTTGTATTACTAGTGGGAAACTAAAACCTACCTATCCATATCAAGACAGACCAATATGCAGCCAATGACTGACATAAATACTGTTGACGAGGGCCAGTTTTTAAACCTGTGTGAGCTAGCTCTCACTCCCCTTTAAACAGGAACCAAACTATAGTATCGCCACAGAAGCAGGTGATGGAGGGGTGTGATGGAAGGGGAGAAGAAATATTACCCCCAAACAGCCAAGTGCTACTGAAAGAATAAGGTGTCCCTGCAGAGCACGCACTGCATAACATGGCATAAGATGGCTTTATTAAGCAGGGATTGAACTCCAGCCTTCCTCCTTCCTTGAAGGAAGGGGGAGGCAGGGCGTAGTGAGGGTGACTGGGGAGACGGGGGAAGCACGTTTGTGGAGCAGCTCGGCTCCCTGCCTGGACACAGGAACCAGTCAACCCCCGCTCTGGGCTGAGGGAGCTTCTGTTTGTTATTCTTTTTGCTTGCTTTACCTAGTTTGATTTGCAAAGGGTCTCCCCAGGCAAACATACCTTCCTGCCTGCTGAGACAGTTTGTTCCTGCCCGGTTATCTCCTCATCTGACACCCACCGTATCCCCAGGAGTGGGTGGAAGCTGCTGGGCATGGAGGAAGCAGCTCTGGCACCCTCTTAGGAGCCAGGATGCACACGCTGCCTGGAAATGGGCAGCCCTTGCTTTCTGATAGTTACTCTTGCTACTGCTCATTCCTATGTGGACTTAAGTAATGCTAGATAGCTCCTGACAGCCACCCAAAGCAGCATGGTCTATTTGTAGTGGAAGTGCAAGCGTCATGAGTTGGAACCCATTCTCATTATCCCATTTTCTTCCTACCTCCAACATGAGGTTTCACTTGCCCCTCTCTGGTGGCATTCACTAAGCTCAATTCGTCCACCGTTTCTCACTGGATTAGCAAACGAAACCTACCTGGGCATGGACTGGGCTCACTAGGCACAGGGCTGGCACATGCGGCCATATAAACCACATTGGAGTGAATCTTGTGTGCCTGAGGGTGGTCTGGTGACTACAGCACTAGATGCCCTTGCATTGCCCCCCCTTAGCTTTGGGAAGGAGCTGTGAAGACGGCACCCAAAAGCCCCTGCACATCTACAAACCCACCCTTGAAGTGTGTAAAAGGATGATGTGCCCTCCTAACAACTGCGGTCTGCTCTGCATTCGCCCAAGTGCGCTGGAAGTCTTCTCCTCGTTTCTTGTAGTTGCGTCACTTCCTTGGTCTTCGATACGAGTTCACAATGTGACATAGAAGCAAAACACCCCCAGCAACACCAAGCCCAGGACAGACCAGATAAACTGCTGGTGACCCTGGAGTACGCTCCAGTAACCCTAGGTCCATAACTGAAGCTAAACATCAAAGAGATGGTAAATCAGAGAATAATCTACAACTGCTCACAGGCTTAGAAGGCCTAATTTTGAGGGAAATACTAAAAAGTGGAAAACTGCTATGCATCCATTAAATTTAGGGCATAAACCTGCTAATGTTGGAAGAATATATAGGTAAGAGAAAAAGGAAAAGGGATTCTTGACCCAGCAAGCCCCAGACTAATGACATAACACGAACAGAAGGCAGTGCTTTCCCAGAGAAACTGGTAAAAACCTTGTTATTTTTACTTAAGAATCACCCAACAAAGATCCAGGAACTGAGATAGGGCAAAACACTCAAAATGGAATAATTCTCCATCTGCAGTAGCATGGATGGAGAGGGATGGGAGGATTTAATACACCTTTCTAGCTCTATTTTATTATTTGAACAGTAGAAAATCAAACTAAGTTATTGCTAAAGTAGTTATTTGAATTATAATGCTCTGCTTCCATTACTTTTGGCTTTTCAGAAGTTTCCTCTCTGGATTGAAACTTGTTGTGCTGAGCATTAAAGCAAAACTGTTTGTTTGAAAACTTGAGCAAAACCTCTCTTTTTCCATCAAGAGAATGGAGTAAAAAAGATACTTTTGCTGCTACACATATCCTTGCACCCATACTGAAAGTGGTTGAAATGGCAAGTAAAAAGGTCTCCTGATGTGCAAACTTAACAGCCTTTTCATGTGTGTGTGTCGATAGACGGAAGAAAGTCCTGTGTGCCTGTCAAAAGATCCCAGGTGTTGCAGCAGGTATACTTGCAGGGCATAAAAACGTAGCCAAGAGATGTGTGTGGATGTATTCTGGAAAAAAGGGTAGCGATTTTTATGGAATGATTTCCCATATACAGGGGAGTGGGTAGCACTGACACAGAGGCCTCGAGTATCAGGTGAATCTCATGAAGTGTGTGTGTGTGTGTGTGTTCACAAGCACGCGGGCACATTCACAGAGCAGAACAAGCACTTGTGGATGAGGGTGCAAAATGCTTATATTTTGCTTATGGTATCATGGTTTCAGGATTTTAGCCTCCAAGTAAGAACTTGGGCGGAGGGGGTGTGTGTCCCCCATTCCCTTAAAAGAAGGGAAGAAACTTGGGTCAATTTGTGATGAGGTAAGGGAACAGATTAAGTTTGCAGTGGGTTTTCTCTCCCCTCCCTTTCTCCTGAGTGGCATAAAAAGGAGCCTCCATATTTCTCTCCCACATGCTGTCCTGAATTTCTCTCCTTTCCTCAACACTTAACTTTTTCTTGGAATGCCTCTACGTGCCAGATGACAGCGAGTTACTGTGCTAATTGCTTTATTCTTCAATAAGGACATTTACTATACCAAACTCCTACAATACTTATGTGTAAATTAGAATTTGGCCTTGGAACAGCCCTCTTTCAACAATTAAAAAGCTTTCTTGAATGGATAGCTTTATAGATCTAAAAAGCTTTGACTCAGATAGATTTTCTTCCATTTCCTTTCTTTCTTCGACATTAGTGGCTGTTTGCACCCTCATGTACCCTTATCAGCCAAGAGAAGACTAGTAAGTCTCACCAAATTGCTCTTGTTTATTAATAAATCTGCATTCAGATCTATTCCATGATCCAGAATTATGCAGCCCCGCGTACAAATTCTCTTCTTTAAACAATAGTGGTCTTCAGATACCTAAGCTGAAGTTTCAGACAAATGTTTATCAAGCTGTCAGCTACGCTGAATAGGGTTGCAGCTGCATGGCGAGCACGGAGAGCCACGGGGAGTAAAAGAGGAACTTACCACTTAGTTCTTTTTGCCCAGAGAAGAAATGATAATTTTAGTTATACTTTGCTCGCTTGCAACAATAAAAACAAAACGAAGCCACAGAAGAAAACTGTCATGTTACACCCCTTCCATCTGGCCTGTGCTACACACCCACATATCCCGTCATTCTACAAATTAATCTTTCACACATTTTTTAACAAAAAAAAAGTGTTAATGTTATAGAAGAGAAAATAAGGTAAACAGAGAGCTGTGTAAAAATACATTAACATTAAAATATGGTGGCAGTTATGGATTTTCTTAATTGAATAGGAGAGTAAATATTCACATCAAATCAATGCCAATGGCATGCAAATTAAAGCTACATTAGGGCAGCCTTGATATAGGCATTACCATTTTTGACACTTCTGTGATTTAAAATAATGTGCAGACTTTATTCGTTAATTTTTTCCTCCCTTCTTTATGTTATTTTTGAGTGGGTAATTTGCCATTACAGAGCAAAATCCTTCTCCTGTGCCCTCTTATGTTACGCTGTCTTATTTTCTTCTTCTGCCTGGAAGGCCCTGTGAAAGCTGGCTCACTTTAATCTGGGGTTACTATTGAAGCCTCCCCATTGCAGGACAGACCTCTTTGAGCAGCTGCCTTCAGGTCGTACCTGGCCCCAGCACACAGCCAAATAACCTGTTGAAGGAGTCTGAGGAAAGGTGCCTTTGATGCACCGCGCCAGGTCCTACAGGCATCCCACTCTCCTAGTTCTGCGCCTACCTCTCCCCCTAGATCTTTCTTCCATCTTCCGTTCAAAAATTGCTTAAAAAAAAAAAAAGACAAAAAAAAGAACAAAAGCAAAGGCCCTAGCATCTCAAGGAGGAGAACTCTAGCAGGTGGTCTTAGAAGCCGTATGGCTCCAGAGGTGAAAATAGGAGGGTATGAAACTCGCTGCCCTGCATAAAAATCAACTCCACTGTGCAGGAAAGTGGGACTGATGGATCTATATGGGACACAGATGAAGGAGTACACAATCGATGTGATGCCAGCAGCTGGTGACTAGAAGTTGTACCATGGTGTGGATTATGCAGGTATTTCCTCCTGGATGATCGGAGGGAAGTTCAAGCCCTACCCTGTGAGGCAGCAGCAGTGTCATACATGTGCAGCCTGCGCTCCTGTAGCACTTCATTTTCTTTGGAAGCTTCTGTCTTCCCTGGCACTTTTTCAGTCCTCATCAATCACTAATGCTTCTGCATGCTGTCTCCAGATTTTATGAAGATGGGTCCACAACCACACCACCCAGAAGAAGCTACATGCACAGGCGAGCTCAGGCAGTGAGAGCCAGCATGCACCTCAAAGTGCTCTCCTGGCAGGGCTGAAGAGTGGTCAGATGGACTGGAGAAAGCAAGTGCCGGAGGAAGACAAAGAGCAACACTCTGTCCCCGACTTGACTGTTCACCCTTCGTTCATACAGACTCAGGAGGTGACTCTAGCTTCTTCTATAGCGTACGTGCACAGCTGAAAGCTCTAAAGCTTAACAAAGACTTGATGAAAAGAAAAATTTGAGTTCTTCTAAACACAAAGTCCCAATAAAAAGAGTCTGTACTGCAACTCATGCATCTGAACCCTATACAAAGCTAAGAGCCAGCATTCAGGTTTCCTTTCTGCTCTGTCCCAGGAAAATCAGGTACAAATCAATCACGGGGTCACACTACAAGTGTTAGCTGCGTGTCTCGGAGCTGTATGCAGATCAGAGTCCACACAAAAGGTAAGAAAGGCTCTTGGCTGCAGCAAGGACAGCAAAAACTGCCACTGTTTAGGAGGTTTTAGCACAAAAGAGAGTCTGTGAACGTTTGCTTCAGAGGGCACCGTGCTAAATTGGGTGACCAGCAAGATTAGGACAGAGGAATCTGTGAGGAGCCTTTTCTGCTTTATTCTGGTGAGACCTTACCCATTCACCAAGGTTGTTGTGACTGGGGAGAAGGGGATAGGGGCTGCAAGGGCGTATGTTTTCGGTTTCAGTGAGAACCTTGTACCAAAGCAGAGCGCTCAGGAGATGCTCTCAAAGTTCTGCACAGGCACCAAAGACTATGTCTATATACATAAAAAAATTTCCTTCCCTTTACTGCCTAATTTCTTCTAACCTTAGCGTTACCTCTGACTTCCATTCTCCCTCTCTTTCTCCTCAACTCTTCTTTCCACCTCCCTCCCTTATATTTTTCAGCCTCTTTTACATTTTTTCTCCCCCCATGCATTCCCAGGTGTGTGCGGGGGTGTTGTTTTGGAGGTTTTGTTACAGGGAAATAAGGGGACTTCAGAGTTAGGAAGCCAGGATGCTGAGTTCTTATAGGAGCCTGACACCTATTTACTGCCTGAAAAAAATCCACCAAAAAATCCACCTCACGGTCCATCTCAGCTTTTTAGTCTGAAGGGCTGAGGTGATAAATGCCAATTCCAAAGACAGTTGGCTGTAATAGTTAATGTTTGTGCAACACTTCACATATCTAACCATTGTATCCGATCTTCACCACCAGAAAAAGGCGGAGCTGCTGCCGCTGCCACCCAGCCTCTGAGCGTGATGATTAATGAGCTCCCAGCCCTATTTTGCTGTTGGAGTTAATGTTGCTTCCTGAGGGCAACACGCCTGATGAGAGAATTTGCAGCAGTCCTTACGCTATATTGATTCAAAGTGCCACTGTATGTTTTAATTAGCTCTTAACCATTAAGAAGTGGGGCTGGAAATGAAAATGGCGCATATGCTTATGCAGCACGTCTGTACCAAAAAGGTGAGCATTAGGCCCAGTTACCGACCTGTACGCTGAACCACCACTGGCAGTTAAAACCCATCTTTGTGGCAGTTAATACATTTCCATGGCTTTTCTTTTTGTTAGCTTTATGCCAAATATCCACTTACATCTATTTTCAAGCCCTGAGGAATGTATTTTTTCACCCACCCACGCTATCTTTTGAGAGTTATAACATGCTAGAAAAGTTTAATTTTGCGGAGTTGTGGAGCTAACGTGAGGGAGTGGGCTCCGTTGAGGCTGGTGAGAAAGTGGTGTGCTGGGATGGAAGGCTGCACGGTGACCCCTCCTTTGTACCCCCTAACAGTTTCTATTAAGTCATTGATAAGGTGCTTGTTATTTCCTAACCTGTATTGTACTTATCCTTCAGCATCTGGGTAGCAAAGGGCTGGTTGAAGCAATCTCCTGATCAGTAGTAGTCATTTTTGAGAACTCATGGAGGACAAGGCAAGTATTTTATCCTTCAAAGAGGATGAAAAAATAATTATGTGCCAGTTACCAAACTTAATTTCTCAGACAAATACAGGAACAAATAATTAAACTTTTTAAAACCACCTAGAAGACTACAAGGAGATGAGCATCAGTCCACACTGATTTATCACGAATGAAGCATATTAAACAAATCCAGTTCCTCTCTGAGACAGGTTAAGAGGCCTTGAGAGCAGGGGAGGTTATCAGCACTACGTCCTGCTTTTGGCCAGGCTGTTTACCTTGACCTACCTGACGCTCTTGTGACTAAACCAGGGGACATGGTCAAGCCAAAATTAACCATTGGTGGCAGGACTGGCTGAAAAGCCATAAGCAGGCGATCATTACCAAAAATTCACTGGCAAACTGAAGGGTTATATTGAGTCCAGTTCTCTAGGTAGCTGTCCTAGATTGGATACAACTCAATTTTTTCATTAACGATACAGATAAACAGATTAAAAGTACAACTCTTAAATTTGCAGATGACACCAGCTTGGAATGAGCTGCAAGCACACCAGAGGAAAGATTGTAATTCAAAATGGTTCTGGCAGATTGGAAAATGGCCCAAAAAAGCTGAGTGCATGGCAGATAGGATGAAAGCAAAATTCTCTGCTTTGGTAGGAACAATAAACTGTGTAAGTGCAGGATCCACAGCCAGGGCATGGCCAAGAAGGATGTGGACCAACCAGAAGATGAAAACAATGAAACAAAACGTGAGAAACATGACCTACAAGGAACATGTAGGGCTATTTAATCTAAAGAAGACAAGGCTGGATGAGGTATGATGGCTGACCTTCAGAACACAAGCTATTAGACTATGGAAGCCATAAACTCTTCTGCATGGCCATTCTGGGTAGGACAAGAAGTGACAAGCTGCTTACAACAATACTTGCCAGAGACACCAGGAAAAACTTACCTCTGGAGAGGCTAGTGGAGCAGTGGGATGGATTGCCTCTGTGGATGGTGGGGTGTCCTTCACTGGAGATTTCTGAGAACAGGATGGACCAGCATTTCTCAGAAACAGCCCAGACACAGATGATCCTGACAGCAGTCCAGACAGGGAGATGAACTAAGTGGTCTCTTGAAATTCATTCAATCCTTTTTAAATTTTTTTTTATTTCTATGTTACCCATGGGAGGTACAGAACTACTTTGTGTCTCAGCTCCACACCAGTGAAACAGAAGTATCAAGGGCTAAATTAAATAAATGAATGAAAATGACTCGCATTGAGCTTGGCTGTCTCAAACTGGTTAATCGCTTGGGGTTTGGAACTCATACAATTTATCATCTGTTCGTGCTTTATCACCAAAAGCAGATATTTGCCAATCATAGTGTGGAGAAAATCAGACATTGTTGTCATGACTGGATGCTCTTAAATGCATTTAAAGCTTTATAGACTAGTTAGACGTAATGTATATTTAAAATTCTTGAAACCAGCAAAAGATCAGATTGAGGAAGGAGAGAAAGATGGTAGAACAGTGACACTGTGCAAGTTAGTTTAAATAAAGAATCTTATCAAATCCACTGACTACTTGTTCACATCTGTCCAAATATAACTTATGCCATATGTCCTACTATATAAGTCAGCTTGGAGGCAGGACACTTCCCCAAGCAGCAACTCACTTCCTGAGTCTGCTCTATCTTTTGAAGAATAGAGAGGGGGAAAAAAATGATACATCACAGAAAAATCTCAGAAATAAACAAAATAACCTTCAAAAAGCCTCTGGGAAATAAAAGTCCTTTCTCTGTCCTAACAGTATGGTTAGCTGAATCTTTTGTCTTCTCGTGTATTAGGAAGAGTAATCACAGAGATGCTGTTCTTACCATAAACTGCCTTTGAGGAAAACAGATGCCTCAGTTTTACTTCACCTTTTCAGTTTGCCAAAGCAGTAAGTATTTTCTTGCCGGTCACCTCAGTGACCATCATCCCATCATGGAAACACAGCTTACGGTTGCAACCTCTCAGGTCAGACTCCCAGGTACGGCCACTCAATCCCTCTACCATTTATGGGTCTCCAAGGGCATTGGTGCCACCCTGAGCAGCAGGCAGGCAGGGGTGGGGAGACCCAGCCCTGCCCAGTCGCCGTGCTTCCCGGCGAAACGCTTCCCGACGGCAGCTTTCAGCCGGTAGAGTCGGATAAAAATATCGGCATCAAAATCCTGTTTCGGATACCAGAAGCCTCCTTATGGCTCTACGAGTTTAATTTTCATTTAAACATCAATAAATAGCGGCATAAGGGTTTAAGATGAATTATGTAAGCCCTTTAGCCATAGCCATTACATTCTGCCACAAAAACGAGCTGCTGTTCTCACTTTGTTTTATGGGCTCAGTGTAGCCTGTTGTTATTGTAGCTGCCAAATAAAAACCAGCAAACCATGCAAATGAAAATATAATCTTTTATGCTTTTGTAGTCTTAGGATAAACTGGCATGTGCAGCTTTAGAGGAGCGGGGGGGGTTTTTTTTGCGGTCTGTGGTGCTATGCCCCTGTCTCAGGAGCCCCTGTGAGTGGAGAGCAGCAGTGGCTTCTCGGTGGAGACCCCTCGGTCAGCTGCTCTGCCGCCTCCAACTGCAGCACTTTCACAAGCTCACTGGCAAGAAAACACACAATAGCTTCCTGAAGGTATGAAGAAAGGGTGGATTACGGGTCCTTTCATAAAGCTGCAAAGTCCCCTTGCTTGAAAAAGAATAGATTTTCCACCTTTAACTTCACCTCTAAGCCTCCTCGTGCCCTGACAGGAGCACACACCCCACGATTTGCTCTGAGCCACGTGTTTCCCGAGGGTCTGTCACCCAGCAAATGTGCCAAGAGAGAAAACCACGCGAAGTAATCATGACAGGGAACAGCAGCTGAAGCCGAGTGGTAAAAGCATACGACTCCACACAGAAATGCCTGGGACAAAATGCACACCGGTACACGGAGAGAGAGAAAAAGAAGAGCCAAGAGGGAACCAAGTCAGGGACAGGGTCTTATTCGCACCATGTAAAAAAACCAGGACTGCAAGCATGAGTTCATGTGCTTTCAAGCTAATTACAGTAGACCACAGCAACTATATTAACGGCAGAATATTGAGAATATGAGCATGTGGACTAACGTGTAACATTTAGTCCATAACTTTTCTACCCAGAATTAAGATTCGAAGACTGTCTCCTTCACCTTTGCAATGCCTTGTCTCTTTCTTTTGTCTGTCTCAGTTTATTTTTGTAGTCACATTCACTGGTGATAACATTTTATATTTTGTGCTTCCTAGTGGGAGCTATGCTGGATGCTGACACCCACTCTTGTGCAGAGATCTTTGCATATTTTTTTTTCTCTTCCACCCGTTTTACACAAGATGGTAACATATGGCCTTGGGTGATTAAATGATTTAGTGAATGAACTGAGCAGAAAGAGCAGGCTGATTGGAAGAAGACAGCTTCTGTTTAGGCATAAATGTCTTTGTAATCTGTAATGATAGGAAAGAAATTACAGAAAAAGCATAAGACAATTTAATTGGGTTTTGGTTATATATTGTATTTTTCAGGTCTGCTTTAAATATAGTGAAGTAATAGTACAGCGGCTACTACTTATTTTGTTTCTACAGCATGTCCTTGTAGAAGGGGGACCCCCCAAATGTACACAGATGCATACACCCACACACAGCATATAAAGAGAGAAAAATTAAGCAAACGGTTTTGTAAAACTAAGTTGGCATTTTATTTATTAACTTCTGAACAAGCCAGTCCTACAGACCTTGGTGTTGGCGACCACACTCGTTGAAAAGCTTCACACCTTCAAGCTTTCTCAGAATTACCCCAACTACAATACCCAGCGGCACTTATGCAACCTCAGCAGGAAATGCAGAAGGTTTTGTGGAAGGAAGATATCTAGGTATCTTCTGAGCAGTCCCACCTTTGCCACTGCAGGGCCCAGAGCACAAATTAACAACCACTCCCGCTCTCTTCCTTTTGGGGCGTCATGATTTGTGTCTCTTCTCTTTTTGAACTCTTGGTTTTGCATTTGTTGTATATGTTGTTGTATATGTTTGGGGAAATACTTGTGTGTTCTTGCAAGCATGCGCTGGCACATGGCACAGGTCTGTCCTGGACTGAGCATCTGTTCGTGGTTGGCCAGTGTTGTGAGAGGCTGGACTTCAGCAGGCAGACCTTACTAGGCTAGAAATGTGAAGCCAACTCCTTTGTAGCTAAAACAACCCATCTTTTGAGACAAAACAATTCTATTCTGGTTCCAGTGAGTGTGCATATCACTAACGCTCAACAAACAAATTCGACTGAATTCCAGTTCATGTCTTCGCTCACGAGGCAAATTTCACTCTTTATGATCAAATTTTTAGGCAGAGCCTTGAAATTGTTTTGGAACATAACAAAGAAGTCACTGATCTTGGTAAATTTTGCCCATGTGAAGCAGAAGCTGTAGCTGAAAGCTAGACAAATCTACGCTCCAGAAAAGGACAGCTGGACCTAGAGAACATGTATCAGTGGTGCCGGTCCTCAGCTCTCAGCGTGAAGGCTAGCAGCCACCTCGGTGACAAACCTCCGTGTGTGGTGCTCCTTCTCCTTTACCTGATAGCGTTTGAGAGGAGAGAGAAAATTTTGGCCCACACTAAGAAAAACTCTTAGCTGAGCACATCCCGGTGGCCCACCCAGCATAGCTAGGGCTGATGGGAATTACTGATCCAGTCAGACTCTGGCACAATAACATGCACATTTAGCCAATTCACGCAAAGGCTGTATTATATTATCTTGGCGCTTCCCCAACACTGGTTCCACAGAGAGAAAACTCAGTTCTATGGTGACATCAGCTGAACCTCAAGTGTGATGGCAGCTCCAGAAACGATGTAACTTTTCATTTTTTTGAAAACCAGGCTGCCATTAATTAAGTTTCACTACAATTAAAAAAAAGATATCAAAAATAAATAAAAAGTAAAAAATCAACAGCGCCATGATCACAAGTCCTAATTTTCACTTCTCTGGGATACACAGCCCTGGAGATATTTGCTGCTGTCCCTCCAGTCCTATTAGTCAAAGCATTCTGGGAGAATTTTAATTTACCAAGGGGGTACCCACTTTCCATTTTCCTATCGACGAACACAGTAGTAAAGCTTACGGGTGATGGTATCTGGTCCAAAATAACCTGTAGAGCATAAACGCAGGATATTTGACTAGAGATGAGCAGTTTTCATTGTCAATTTCTTTTTTTTCCATGGAGAACAAAATGGATGGTACGGTAATTAGCACTGCACTGTTCTACAGTTTGAAGAAAACGTAGACATTGTGTTGTAGCAGGTATAAGAAAGAAGTATTAAGGGCCAAATTTGCAGCTGGTTCCACAGTATAGCTGTATTGTGTGAACATCTAAATCTATGGCTCTGGACCCGAATATCACACAGGCACCTTTGACCTTTGTCAGCTCAGGCTCTTCTGCAGGACTGTCCTCGAGAAGAGTTTCCAAGAGCACGCAGCACCAGTCAAGCTCCAGAAACAAATGCGATGAGCACATTTTGAGGCTTGCAGGCAAAGCTGGCCTCTGCAAAGCAGCTCGCTAAGTATTAATCAATCTTGAGCAGCAACAAACGATACTGGGAGATTCACCACACAAACCGTTCTAGAAAAGATGCCAGGAAACCGCAACGTTCCCAGATCAGAGGCGAGGGGGGAGGCTCTATACCGGAGCTGCAGGCACTCCTGTAGCACCACGTTGCAACGTCAGCATTGGGTATGAGCCAAAGGCCTTCAGGCTCGCTTGTTGCCTGGAGGATATAAATGAAAGTCAGCAGGTGCAAAGGTGCAAGAAGTGCAAAATTGCATCACGTCTTTCCAAACTGTGTTTGTGCAGTAAATGAGACTCATTTCTTTCCACGCCAGATCGAGACCATTTTTATTTTCTTTGGCTTCCGAATGCTCTTAGTTCAGTTTTTGTGTGTGTTCTCTATGGTACCTTGGGATGTCTGAGGTGATTTATAAATATGTGTAGAGACCAGGTGTATTGCCAGATGTTTATGTCCCTTTACAGCAAGGCTTCACTATACCTTCCAATGGAACGCCCATCTTATATTATTTTTTCTAACCGAGGATCAACTGGACTACGGGGTATTTGTGAGTTTTCCCTGTGTAGGATATTTTCTAAATTCACTTTTCTATCATCTGGTTTCTATGTTTAAAACAATGCTAAGTCTTTAAACCTCTCTAAGTACTCTTTAAGAAAATTAGAGTTCCTTTCACACACACAAAAAAAAATCGCAGGCAAATGTCAACAGTTCCAGGTTTAAATCAATGAAGTTTGACTCACTGCCAAAAAGATTTTTAATCTTAAAGAGTTACCTACACTCACTTTTTTCTGTTTCACTCCACCTCCTAATTTAGAAATAGTAAAAAATTGTTTTATATAATAGCTGTATAAACAGTAATCGCAGATCATTCTCTTAAATATAACTGTAGTAAGAAGTAACCTGTAGCCCTGAGGGTGAACCAGTTTGAAGAGGCAAAAAGGACAAAGTGATTTCACCAAGGTCATATAGTCAAATGATAGAATGGAAAAGAAAATACAACCTGATTTAATCAGGAGTCAGCACTGTAAATACTAGGTGAGGGGCAGTAAGATTTTTCTCATACATCTTAAAACGCAAGGAGGCAAGTTCATGTGTATGAGGAGGAAAGAATAAATGAACAGAATGTATAAACAGTAACGCCCCATGAAATTTTATGTTAAGATTATTTTTAAATTCCAGGTCCTGTACAAGTCTGAAAGGACCTGAGAAAGTCCATTTGTTAAATGTCCTCTTTAGCAAACAAATTCTTTGAATTTTTTCACATTAAGCAGCCTCATTTTTCCCAGAGTTTTGTATCATGAGAATGACTAAACTGCCTCCCTCAGTAAAGCTGCACTTGGAGAAGTAAGTATTCATAAACTGAGGTCTTACTGACCGACCCCGAGCAGTTGGTGAGATGGCTTATACTAGGAACCACGAGGCAGGATGCAGTTTACAGATCCAGGACAACACAGTTAACGTAATCATTTCAGGCACATTCAAACATATATATAACTGCATAAGTTATTTGTATGTTTCAGATTAAAAAAACCCAAACTTTAGAACTATTTTCAACAGTATTTCTTATTAAAATACTTCCAACATTTATCTTTGCAACAGAAAGAAAAAGCAGTTTAGCAGTTACAGGGAAGATGTTCAAGAAATGACAGGAAGCAGGGAACAGAGTACTGATTTTTCTCAGATGAGGTGATTATTAGCACTGAGGAGACAATCAGGAAACATGAAAAGTCAGCATCTTAGCTGCTGTGTCTTGAAGACAAGGACAAAACCCCACCGAGTTCCAGGCATAATGGAATATGATGGAACATGATGCCAATGAAAAAAAAAAAAAAACCCCTTGAAGATGGAATTGTATCAGTGTCTACGAAAGACTGAAACACTATGAGGTTAATAATTAAAAAATCCCACAGCGGGTCCGCATGAGCAATCAGTTCACCAAAGGATAGAGAGAAAAGTGTTTTCTTTTGTACATATGTATATTTTATATTTTTTATATATATGTATGTAATCCTTGAAGCATATGGACACCTAGATGCTAGCTCCTATGTGATATACATAGCAGTGCTGTCAAATAAATTAGGCACAGCTAGAATTCAGTATGTTTCTTTATAAGGGTTTCATATTACTGAAGGAGACTAAGTACATGCCTTCAACTTTTATACCTGCTCAATCAGTTTTGGCTATTAATACATAACTGAGTTCTTCTTCTTTAAACTCTGGGTCTCCGTTGGTGAGCCTTGTTTTCTTCAAAATACTTGCCTGTGTTAACTGTTTACCTGAAACTGAAGGGGAGATGGGGAAATACCCAACTCCTTGGATTAGTCTTTTCCTAAGGAAGACCTTAGCTCTTCAAACCTGGCCTCCACTGCCCTATCCTAACTCACTATTAAGCCGTGGTATTCTCCAAAGCCGCTGACCTCAATCTGCCTGTGAACTAACGAGCCTGCGTGGAGAGCTCCTTTTCCCCTCAAGCACCACCCTTCCCACCACTGCCCAGGAGCAGGCAGGCCTGGGCACCCACACAGCCCAAACAATGCCATCCTGCTGGCATTGCTCCTTGGAACCTGCTCTGCCATGGTGGGAAGAGCAACGCTAGAGGTGGAACCTCTAGCTCAGGGCAGGGCAATCCATTAAAAGAGAGAGGAGCCAAAGCATGCTCCCATTGGGCTCTTGTTCCAAATTCCCAACTGGCCTGTGCTGACCGAGGAGAGGCTAGGACACAAACTAGGGAATTACAAAGGTAAATATTTATTCATGCGCATGAGGTGCCCCAGCCAAACTGGGCACACCCCAGGGATTGTCCTTTAGGAGTTTATACAAGGGTACGATATGAACCACCTACCTACCTACCAACATATATTTCTAATTATCCAATCATAAATGTGGTACAGCAAAGCAACTACATTTTTGTAGGGCTTGGAGAAGCAGCATCCATCAGCATCCTCATGGCTTATCTGTTGATCCAGATGTTTCTGTCATCAACTTCTGCAAAATTATCAGGCATCAGCAACTTGTGTTCCTCTTAGATACGAATCCCTCAGTAAATTTTGCAAAAAGTTTCCTTATCTTAGTCAATCGCTTGCTCTTCTCAGTAGGGGCAGGCGACAGGTCTTGGGTCTCAAGATAATAGCGCAGCAATTATATGCTAATAATGGTCTTGGCTGCTAACGGCTGCATGGTCTCACTAATTTACACCACACTCTCCATCCCGAACGGCCCTGAGGTAGCACGGTGAGTAACGCCCAGGCAGCAGGCAACCTGCACCGGGCGGGTGGCGACTGTGGGCAAACTCCTTGCAAAGGAGAGAGGACGGGGCCGGCCTGGCCAGCACTGGCAGCCGCCGAGGCCTGCCGGGCCAGGCCGGGCACACCTACAGCCAAACCCAACACATATGGCCTGGCCTGGCCTGGCCCAGCTGGCCCCAACCACCTGCGTGGCCAGACGAGACCACAGGGACACGGCAGAGCCGGCTGGCCCCACTGCCCGGGCACGGCAGCCCAGCCCAGCCCAGCCCAGCCCAGCCGGTGCCATCCCCTCGGGTCAGGCCCAGGGCCGACCC
>VYXH01002036.1:1058430-1125979 GCA_013397275.1 Burhinus bistriatus
CCCCCCCATTTTTAAACATGGCTCTTCTACGTGGCTGGTGGGGGAGGTGAGGAGAAGGAGGGAACAGAGATGGGAGCGGAACCTCCTAAAATTGGGGTTTGCTTTCTGTTGGAGCCCTGTGGAAAGCTTTGCTGCTGCCTGAGCCCACAGCAGCCGGGCAGGGCAGGTGTCGGCATGGCCGGGCAGGACAGAGGCTGGTGGCATGTTCATGGCCCTGTTGGTCTTCCCACGGGCAGAGGCAAGCGCTCCCAGCCCCATGGGGTGGCAGCGGTGCAAGAAGGTCCCTTGGCCACCCCTTTTCCCAGCCCTTTGGGGAGGGGACGGGGACACTGCGTCACTGGTGCTGGGTGGTTTGGCTCCTGGTGCCGCTGGGCTTTGCTGTGCCACAAGCACGTGGTGGATTTCTCCAGGCCATGTGTGAAGCCTTCTCCTGGGCAAAGGCTTCCCCTCCACAGCCAGCTCCCAATGCCAGGTCCCAACCTACGCGCTGGTCAGAGAGAGGGCCACAGTGGCCTGCGTTCTTTTTTTTTCTTTTTTTCAGGGCGTACTCTAATATTTGGGAAGCTCTTGCCTGGTGATGGTCTCTGAGCGATTTGGGGCTCCAGCCGTCCATCCTGCTGGGGCCTCGGCTTAGGCACATTCGTGAGGCAACCAATGCCACAAAAACATCCGAGTGCGATCTATTTTTTGCTTCTCCTTTGTTGCTTAATGGATGACTCAACTTTCTTTTGTGACTGGATAGCTTTAATTTATAGTTTTTAGGAAAGCGATCGTTCCTCTCATTATTTTGGGTTAAATATTCTTATTTGTTGATTATTTAATAGTTTGTTTGGATAAAGATGGAAAAAAACCCCACCAGCTTGGTGCCATAGACCGAGTCCAAAAGAAATTAACTGCTCTGCTGCACATATTGGAGCAGGGAGTTTGCAGAGAATGCAGCCCCGCTAATGGACTGGCAAACTGATAAAGGCTTTAAAGATTCCATATAACCCCACGCTGCCTCGTTTTATTAATTAACTCTCTTTGCTTTGTAGCAAGGTTGTCCCGGCTGTGGAATAAATGAGGGAAAGGGCTGGCCAGTATACGTTAAACATCATTCTACACTTGTGGAGGATTAAGGCTTGTGGGGGCTTTGGGGTGGGATTTTTTTCCACACATCCTTCCTCTGCCGGTGTATTCCTCCGTGTTGTTCAGGGCTGGAGGAGAAAGGAGGTGAGGGATTGTATCCGTGGCCCTTCGGTGCCATCCCACAAATGGTGGCCAAATGGCACTGGGACCTTAGAGCTCCCATGCCCGGGGGTCAGCACGTAACTCACCGGCAGAAGGGACTACGAAGGCTGGGGTACCGGAGACACGGTGACAGCTATTGTAGCAAGGGGAAGGGAACGCGCCGCAAAAACAAGGCACCACTCTCAGCAGCGGTAAACGATCGTTTGCTGACAACGATTGACTTCTCAGTTCTGCGCCCTGGAGAACAGGCGCTGCGTTGATGGACTGCTTTATTTAATCACTGTTTAGCTGGAGAACGGCTCAGCAAAGGCATTAAATATTTCCATGAAATAAAGGTCATTGTGATTTAAGTTTTTCAATGATTCACTAAATATTAACGCTAATTTTTCCGTTTGCTGCATTAATTTTCTAATATTCCCTCTGTATGTTTTCTTTTATAGGACATACAGATTATTGTAAAGCCTGTCAACCAGAAAGGGGCAATAGTTGAGACAACAATGATTTATTTATTTATTTTTTAAAATCTCTGTGATTCGTGGGACAAAGTTCAGCAATGCATCACACCATCCACTCTGTCTGGACCGACGCAGGGGTTTTTTTGTGGTTTTTTTTTGGTGTCAGGTTTTTTTTTATGGTGTTTTTTTGTTGGCTTTTTTTTTTTTTTTCCCTAAAACATTACTTCTTGGCAAACTAGATATGCAAATGCCAGAATACACTAAAACCACATTTAATTGGACCCACTTGCCAACTTCTTGAACACAGCTTGGATTATTTCACTGGAGGCTGCTTCTGTTAAAAGATGGGGGAGGAGGAAGTGGCATATTGACAAGGCTTCAGATAATTTTTTTTCCACTAGAAGTACAATGATGCTATGAGCCAAGTTTGGAAGTATTTTACTATGTTTAATAATAATTATTATTAAAGGATATTGTAAACATATGCATTTAAGTGGAATGTAATGAGAATACAATCATGCCACTGATTTAGCTTTGGATTAATTTTCAACTTTTTTTTTTTTCTTTGAGGGGTAACCGACTCCCGCAGTAACTGGAACCTGCGCGGCGCTGTGAAAGGCTGGTTTAGAGAGAGGACGTGTATTCTTTTTCCCTAGCTAAATGAGCTGATTAAAAATATTCATTCTTTTAGAAGATCTGTGAAATACCCATCTCTGACTAGCAATCAATTAAATATAAACTGTATAATAGGATTAAAATTACAAGGTTTACGGAGTTCCCAGAAATCTCAAGCATACGTATGGATGCATATGTTAGACTTCGGTAATTCAAAGAGAAATAGGAAACCCCGATAAATTATCACCCTAATAACACTGATGCTGTGAAAAGCTAATAGAAGGGCGTTACAATCTTTTCCCAGAGCCCCTTTTGTACGCCGATGGCCACCTGCAAATGTGGGTGAGCTGTGGGTCTCCGACAGCCGCGTTGCTGATGCTGGTGGAAGCCAGGAGCTGGGATAAGGGCAGGAGACACAAGCGCTTTCGGAGACCTCAGTGCAAACTTTGCCTTCACCACGTATTGCCCCAAGGTGACAGGAGCGGCCCTGGGGTGCTGCGGCCACCCTGCTCACAGCAATTTGATGGGTGCCCTTTTGACCCCTGGGACTAACTACACCTGACGGACCCCGGCAAGACGGATGCTTTGTTTCCACCTTTATCCCTACGGGAAGGAAAGCCCCTGGCGCAGGCAGGCTGCTCCCCTGCCTGCCCTGCCGGCTGCGGTGGCCAGGCAGGGATGCTTTCAGCCTCGGTTCTGCCGAACTTCTCGCCGCGATGGCAAACCTCTGGTTTTCCCCAGTCGGTGAGCTATGGTGTCGGCTGGCTGCCGGCGAGCGGGGGGCTGCGGGCGCTCCCCCTCCGGCACGGTGCCCTGTCCCGCTGGGACGTGTGGCTTGGCCCTGGCACAGCACCAGGGCTGAATGAACGGGAGGGAGCGGGAGGCGAAGGAAACAAACATTTCTCCGTGCGTGCAAAAGTTGTCGGAGATGTCGGTCCGGGCTGTCGTGGTTTTCAGCGTCAGCCTCAGCTTTTTCTGTAACCGCCTCCCAGTCCAGGGTTTTGTGCTCCTTTTTATTCCCGTTTGCGATGTGGGGCGGCAGATTGGATGTGGCGGGGTGAGGCGAGGACAGGAACAGAGCGGTCCTTGCAGCACGGCACGGGCGGCCGGTGGGGGGGACCTGCACCTGCCCCCATCTCCGTTAGCAAACGCCACCTCTCCGAATGGGGCTCCCTCCCCAGCCTAAAAAGCTGTTTTACCATCTATGAGGGCTTGGGGGGGGGGGGGGGGGGGACCAAACCAAAAAAACCCCAACAGTCTCTCGCATAATAGTGGCGCTGCAATTAGGGAAGAGGCGTCACTTTAGATAATGAGCATCTTTTTAAGGTACTTATGCGATCTGAAAAATCATAGCTGGGCTGGATGTTCTTTAATCTTGCCATCCACCCAAAGCAAATTTGCAAAGGAGGGGGCTTTATTGTCATTAGAGGAATTCTTTCAGCTATCAGAGGAGAGAACAATTTCTTTGTCATTAGCAAAATCCCTGGCTTTCCTTCAGCACATAAACAGTTTACACGATGCAGTTTTAAAATGTGCTTGTCTGTAAGCCTTCGCAGGAGTCTGAATTGTGAACATTTCAGCGTTTGGATGTAAAATCTGGGATCTCAATTTAGCCTTCTGTAAATGCAAGGATGAAGGGCAAAGCACAGATCTGGGCATGAATTTTTAAATTAAGGGTATTCAGTTTCACAGTTTTAGGATGGCACCTATATGCAGTCGACAACCAAGATGTCTGAGCAGCTCACAGTCTGGAGTTTATTCTTAAATAGTCTGTGAGGCCTGGATTGCCTATTGTCCCTTGTACATAAGGTTCGGAGATGCATTGGCCCGGGCTACACCAGCAAAACTTCCCCATGCAAACCTGGCAAGCAGTGGTGGTGAAAAAGGATTGACACAGTTCGCATCCCTCGTCGCCGTACCTGTGCTCATCGCAGCCTAACGGGGGCTGCATTTAGAGGGGCAAAACATCCTTCTCCTGGGTTAGATCATTGCGCTCGAGGAGCAGGGTTTTTTAAGGATGCCCGAGGAAAAGCTGTCGCCTGCTGCAACGGGCTGTAATTGCATTTGGGTGGTGGAGCTGTGCTGGCGAGCCCTTCCTGGGGCACTCAGAGCCAAAGAGACCAAGTGACCATTCCAAGCCTTGCGGGAAGCTGGTGCCAGAAAAGAAATTGCAGCACGGTCCCTTGTGTTGCCGCTCGCTGTCCCGAGCACTGAACCATCCCCTCTCTAGTCCTAATGCTGTTTAAAAACAGGAAAGGGATGGCGTTCAACCAGACCTTTGTATTAGAGCTCAATGATCAGCCCCCCAGAAAAGAGATCAAAACCTTTCAATACAATACAAATCAGTTGCCTGAACATAAAGATGAACCCAAGCCAGTGACTGTGACAATCTGTGCCCAGTAAAAGTGAATGCAATTTATATAATTAATAGAGAAGTCTTTTTCCTAAAAGAGCAAATGTGTTTCAAAGTGGGGCTGGAGGACTGGTGTCTGAAGAAGGTGGAGAGGCTCAGTGTGGGTAGGGTGCAGGGCTAAGACAAGCGGGAAATCAATCCACTGGTCTGTGAAATGTAAAAAGAGCCAACAGGTAGAGGCTCTCAAGGGGATGAAATGATACCAGGGACATTTTACATCGAAGCTTTCTGAAAGGCAGGGTGGGTTACACCACAGAGTAGCTGGAGGACTGGCATCGATCCAGTCCCTCCTGGGTTTGGATTGACTTGGTCAGATGCTGATCTGAACATCGGGGTCACAAGGAACAACCAGAGGGTGATGAACGTGCATCCTTGGAGGGGGGGAGGGCACAACCCCTCGTGGTTAACATTAGAAGTAAAGAGGGGGAGATGTGGAATTTTTCGGGGAATTGCACGGTGGAAAAGACTGGGGGCAGTGGGAGGGCGCTGGCCCAGGGCCCTCTGGATCTCCAACATCCAGACTGAGCCGGCGAGCCTCAATACCACGAGCAGGGCTGGGTCAGTGAAATGCCTCCGCCGTCCCAGTACGATCGATGTCTGACCACGGCACCGCAGCGTGTGTGGACCCAGACAACGCCACGCTCATGACGGCTCTACTTTTTTACCTGTGCATAACACTGAAATGCATCACTTAGGTTCAGCAGTAGCTGTTTTTCAGCTGAGGATGTGACAGATGAGTTGTTTCTTTCTGCCCAGGCGTGCTGACCTGCCGTAAATCCTGCGGGGCAGGAGGTGCCCTGCCCGGCCCCCGGGGCAGGACCTGCTGGTCGCAGCAGCCCTGCAGGGGTGCGACTGGGGCAGAGCCTGAGCCCACGGCAGGACCCAGGCTGCAGCTCTCCTCCCTGCGGTGAACCTGAGCTGCAGACCTACGCCGGCGCTGCAGCACACCCGGCTCTACAGCGTCGGTCGTTAATTAAGCTGCTGTGACCAGCTGAGTCGCGGAGGCAGATGTGTTGTCACAGAGTCACAGACCACAATAGGGTTGAGGCTGGAAGGGACCTCTGGAGGTCATCTGGTTGAACCCCACGCTCAAGCAGGGCCACCTAGAGCAGGTTGCCCAGGACCATGTTCAGGCGGCTTTTGCCTATCTCCAGTTGCAAATGTTAAGCAAGACAGGAGCCATTTTGCTTGGCCAGGTTTCTAGAGAGAGTTGAGTTTTTGCATGGGACCTGCAATGACTTACCTCTGCCCACACCGAACACCGAATTAGCGAAGTCCAGGACTAATGGGGATGCCCCGGCTGCCCGCCTCCGCACCACGGCATCTCCCGTGCTATCGAATGAGCAGCTGTCAAGAGCTCTTCTAAGACCATGAGGCAATGGCTTTGCGCTGCAGGAGCACGACATCAGCGGGGCTGAAGTGGTTTTGGAAACATCTGAAGGCATTGCAGCTCTTGGATATGAAGGTATTTCGGGTGGTATTTCAGAAGGGGCAGTGGCCAGTTTGCCTGCTTTTGAACGAGCTGTGATCCAGGGTCATGGCAAGAGGTTTCCAAGTTGCAAACATGGCAGGGGAACATTTATCTGCCTTTTAAAGAGCTGAATCAAGTTGCTGTTTTCAATAAACTTACGTTTGAACCAAGCGTGAATGTTTGAGGTCAAATCTGACTTGAAAGCAATACTAGCAACCCCTGATTAAGAGGGGTGGTCAGATAACATTCAATAAGTCAAAATCTGAGCCAGATTTTTAAAAATGCAGGCAGATTTTAAAGGCTGGGTCATTACAGAACGTGAGATTTCTGTGAATCAGCATGTTACATGGTCTGAGGTATTGAGACTCAAACAAATGTTAGGCATATGGAAAGACCTCTATATAATGAGAGATGTGAAAAACAGGATGACTGTTTAATTTAGAAATAGGCTAAGGAAGAGGGGCACATTAGAAGTATATAAGGCAGTGAATAGCACAGCGGATATAAGCCTGTGCTCCTGTTCACTCTGTATGAGACTGTAATTTCTATTTACTTACACATGATCAGCACTAGAAAATATTCTTCAAGCATGGGTAATATACCACTGGAACTGTATGCCACAAGGTACCAGTTCTTGGAAGAGCACAAAAAGGTTACAGAAAGAAAAAAAAATCTATTTATGTGGATAATGAACTGTAAGTCATGCTTTAGGAAGTAAGCCAACAAAAGGTTGGAAAGAAATGTCGCCCGTGGGCCACATGTTTCCTAAACTGCCCAATGTAGGATTCTTGCACCTTGCTCTCAAGGAACTGTGGCTGTAGGCATGAGCAGCAGGTGAGATGGGTTATTGACCTGTCCTGTGGTCTGAAAAATTATTATGTTTTTTTCAGTAGTAACTGCATCCCAGATGTCCTTCTGCACTTGGAAAGAACACTCAGAACATGACCCACGGGGACTGGACATGCAACTCCCAGGGCCCCGGCAAACACAGAGCGACTGGCGGCTGGAACAACCCTCCTGCCCTGGAGGTTGCGTTTGATGTGGCTCAAAAAGGGACCAGGGAGAGCCCATGCCAAATGCACACTGGCACTTAAATCGGTGGCCACCCAACTGCGCTTCCCATGCCTGGTTTGGCTGGTGACCACCGTCCGACTGCGGCGTGGTGGCACTGGCCAAGGGGCTCGGCTCACAGGGTGGGTCTTACCCACAAGCTGTGTGTTTTGGTGGGTTTTGCTCAATGCTGCTCTAATTCTTCACATCCTTTGCAAGGTTGGTAAGGACCAGCGCTCTCACTCACAAGTGGGAACACAATCGGCCGCCTCCTTGCTGGATGGGAACTGTGTTAGGAGCTGGGCTGGCTCCATGAGACTGGTTTTCTGGGAGAAAAAGCAATGTGGCAAGAAATGTATGTGCCCGGACCAAATGGCAGCAAACTTATGGTAAAGCCCCTGCATATAATCTATATTCTAATTAATACTCTGCATTGCCTAATCAACAGAAATCTTCTGGCACGCATGGTCCGGTTTGCAAACTATTCAGCAGAGAGGCTTTTCTAGCCTCTCCATAGATCAGGGTAATTAAGCAAAGCTGCTGGAGGGGCTTCCCTCTGCAGCTTCTTGAATGCTGGGAAGGGCGAACGGCGCTTGAAAAAACCAGGCAACCTCTGGCAACCTCCCTTAGCCCTGGAAGGCTCTCTGGAACAGAAAGGGGAAAAAAATTGCCTTCCTTTGCTTCTGCTGCTGTTGAGCTGGTCTGGCTCCCATTGTCCTGGTGCCAGCGCTGAAAGCCCATCCTGCTTCCCTCGCGTCAAGCGTACTGTCCGTCCTAGAGCAGATGCAAAGGCGGCAGCGGGACCGCTCAACTTCAGAGCCTCTCCAGCAGCCTCCGAAGTAGAAGAGCACAGCTCTCCTCACAATATGCTGTGGGGGAGGAGGAAGGAAGGACTTTGGCCCTGTTTGCTTGTGCTAATTGATGGCTTCTGTTGCAGCTATTCACACTTTAAAAAATGGTAACGAGTCTACTGATTTAGAAGCATAGAATAAAAACCCAACAGCCTCACCAGCGTGTCGGGCGCAGACGAAGCTGCGTTGAAGAGCGCTCGGCAGAGGCGCAGCGAGCAGCTGGGCAGAAGAAAACGCCCCACCTGCAAACGCTGAGCTCTGCACAGATGCGCAAAAAATCCTAAAACGGTCCATTTTGCTGGGATATGCAGGGACAGCCTCCTCTGCAGTGGTGGGCTCGCCAGCAGGGGCTCAGCTCTGGCGGTGGCCTGCTCTGCGGCTCCACCTCCCCGCCTCACCTTGCCCAGCTGTGGTGGTTTCTGCCTCCTTCATAAAGTGCATTTAGTGCCTGTGGCTTTACTGCTCTCCAGGTGAGCAACGTCTTTCTTGATGCAGCCTTCTCTCCATGTGCCGGGTCTCCTGTGCCGGCGCAGGAGAGGTGCCCGGGAACTGTTTGGAGAAGGGCTCCGCATCCCCGCCCTCCCGCCCTGAGCCTCTTTTCCTTGCAGGCAGACATTGTCTTCTCCTGCTGGGAGAGCACTGTACCTTGCTTAGCAGTTTACATGGTAAGTCTATCTTGCAAGTCGGAGGTGTGATCACAACATGCCTGGGTGAAACCCTGCTTGCTTTAATTTAGCTAGCTGAGATATTAATTTCGGAGGAAGAGGCAGCAGTATGCACTTTGGAGCCTATGGTCTGGGTGGGCTTGCAGAGCCGGCGGTGTTTCAGCTTCCCTGGCATCCGTACCCAGGCAGCTAGACAGAGCGAGCTGGGATGTGTGAATAAGCAGCACAGCACGAGACGACTGCGCTGAGCGGAGGGAGCTGGGCTCCAGCCACGCGTCGGGGACGCCACGGGCTGAGCGGGGCGAAGCCTGGGCGTTTAGCAAAGCCCCGCAGCCATCAGCCCCTCTCCTTCCTGCGGACCCACTAAATGCACCTCCCAGCCCAGCAAGTCCCTGGCAGCCAAGGTCAAGAATTCTGCTTTAAGGAAGGCAGACCCAGTTCTCGTGAGGAATTTATCTCTGTCAGAGAGACACCCCCCCCCCCCCCCCNGTGCATTGGCCACTGCCAGCTGCTGGGTGGGTGCCTCCACAGCAGCCAGGGAGGGGGACAGGCAGCATCCTCCTGCCCTGCTTCCCTCCCCGCAACCCTCAGCAGCACCCGCACAGGGGCCTTCACCTCTTTTCACAGCCCTCCACATACTCCTTATGATTCACATCTGGGTGTACTCAGCCTGGTAATTTCTTTTTCTGAGAAGGTCACCCGAAATATGTGTTTAACAGAAGCGTTCTCTATTTTTAACATAGAGAAATCTCATAAAAAGTCAGAAGACTAATGCAAAATAATAAATGAGATATTTAGTCATAGGTCTCCATCACATTCACATTATAAACAGCTCAGAAATGATTTCCACTTGTGAGATAAGATTTAATTGTAAATCACGGGAAATGGTGAGATATATATCGCCTGGAGCAGGGTGGTAAACATATTTCTGGGTCTGGAGAGGGAGAAAATAAAGCAAAGTGTGTGTCGTAACCAGGGTGGGCCCTGAGCACATTTAAACCAAACTGCATTTCAGCCCAGGCAGCAGCTGCCGTTCTCTAGAGAAGGACCACCAGCTTTCTGCTGAAGGCTCTTTCTTCTTAGCAATATTGAGGGGCACTTTTCCGCTGTGATTTCGTGGTACCCAAGGCTTTGTTACCGGTTTCTTCCAATGAAGCTGCTTTTATTCTGACTTAAGCTGTTCCTTAAGCATCATGAGACCAGCTCACAACTTAAATGGCAAATGTACGGCAGTAACTTTCCTAGCTGCAGAAGGTGATATAGACAAATCTGTTGCTGATACCAGCAAGTACTGAGCCGAGCCCCTGTTTCTCATTTGGAGTGCATTGCTGTGTCTCCTCTGACATGTTTCTTCATAGCACTGAAAAAGAGGCACTTGGAGAAACAGCTTTTCTACTCGGAGAAAGCTTTGACTCCGGAGTTGTAAATCTAATGCCGTAGTAGATAATCGGCAGAAACCAAAGAGCTTACATGTTTTTCCAGTGCAGGAAGAAGAAAAATCAATTTATTTAAAGTAGCGGAAACTGTTTTTTCAGTTGGCTAACCTGTTAGCTTGCTCCTATAGGATGAAACCTAGGCAGGGCAAACGCTTGGATTTCTTGTGCATTTGTTTTGTGGGTTTCAACCATCCAGTCTAGTCAGGACTGCCGGCGGAGCAGCCGGTGGTCCCCCTGCTTGTGCCTCTCCCGCCGTCCACCCACCCCAAGACTTAGCCACTGTCCTTCAGCACGCGATGGTGTGGCTGTGGCTCCTCTTTCCTTGTGATTGCCCGGGTAAGGAAACAGTCCGCTCCCGTGCCCTGCTTACCCAGTGATTAAAACAGAGAGGAAACAGCAATGGTTGGGAAAGGGGAGCAGCCCCAGCCCGGGAGCAAGCAGCTCTCCTGGTGCTGGAAACAAAGAGGATGAGGAGAGGAGAAGGAAGCTGTTGGGTTGTGCCTGGCCACAGAGAGGCTCGAGAGTCTGCCTGACTGAAAGCTTCAAAGGAGTTAAGAAACAGACACTTCTCCAACCTTTTACCCTACTTTCCCAGGGTTATTTGCTGTCATTCACACGCTGCTTCATGCTGCATTTTTCTGCGGGTTCACATATATAGTATTTCACAACTGAAAAATTATATTGTAATTTAGGACAAGTTTAAAGCTCAGTGTTTACAATACAATACATCTGCCTTCCAACATTTGGGGAATTTTAACTCTGGAGTGGCTCAAATCTAACCACATCCATCCAAACACCTAAGCGGTGCTGCAGAACCGCATCCCCCCGCACCGCCCTCCTGCCTCCCCTCTCTCGGGCTTGCCCGGCTCCAGACAACATTGCCTTGTGATGCACACAACTTTTTCACTAACTGGAAATAGGAATCGTGCTCTATCCATTAGTTACTGTATATGCAGTTTGTATATATAATATTTATATTTTTCCCCCAAAGTTGTGAAATATATAAAATATAATTCCTCTAGCTGAGAGCTCATCATTCCCATGACAAGGTGCAATCAATAAATTATGCACCACTTGTGGTTATTCTGCATGTCAACTCATATTTCCATGTCGCTGTCCTGACTGTTACTGAGTGTTTGTGTTGTTGTACCTTTCCACCTCCTCAGTGTTGATTTAGGAGTTATTATTCTGGGCTCATAGTAACTGCAAGAAAATCAAGTTCCAAGTGTTTCTGCCAAAAGAAGGAAATGAAATGAGCAAGTCAACAGAAAATTCCACTTGTCAAACACCATTTGCTTACGACTACGGCTTTGTTAAGGAAACTTGCGTTCGGACAAGTTGCCCGAAGGAAACAATTTGCCTTTGCGGTGGGATAACCCCGGTGCCCGGCAAGGACTCTTGGTCGCAACAGCTGTGGTCCTCAAACAAGCGAACAAGAAAAAAAACCAAAGCCACTTCTGACACTTACAAATTATATCTCCTGAATAATGCATGACGCATCCAGATTGGCTACAGGAGGGGGGGACGGGGGGAGATGCTTTTTCAATGGACAACCAGACGGATAAGGATTGTATTATAAGAAGAGTTTGACATACCAAGAAGGGGGGGAAAAAAAGCAAAAAAAAAAGCCCAAGTACTCGCACACACTTTGAGATTGACTGTCAAATCATTTCACATCTGTACCTAAAGCAAACAGACATAATGCTAACAGCTTGCTGGAGCTCAGAAATGCCACCCACTAATCAGTCCACCTGTGGAATTCTCAGTCCATCTTGCAAGTCGTGTACCCGATTGCCAAGACGCCTGACAAGAAAATGTATATTAAAACGTTGAGTAAGACTGGAAATACAATGTGGTGCAGTATAAACAGAATGCACTCGCTGGGCGGGAAAGCAGAGATGCCTTTTAATTCCTCTCACCGTGACCCAGCACCACTCGCTCCTGCCTTCGCCGGCACCGGATGGCGGGGACGGCTCACCGACCGAAAGGCACGTTCACCTCCTGCATGCGATCGTGTCTCCGTCTGCTTTTGCGCAAAAATAAATAAATAAATAAATAAATACCCCTCCCCAAAGCCTCTGTCCCTCTTAATTACTTTTTTTTTTTTTTTGCACATGGGTATAATTAACAATTGCTTAAATATAGGCATTGGCAAGATAAGTCTCAGCAAAAAAAATTAGCGAGAAATAATCTCTCCTGTGTAATGAATGCGCCCTTCGGGGTAAGACAAAGAGGTAATTCAAAGGAACGGTTTGTTGAGATGGTGCGTTGCGGGAGCACAATTCTTCCAGGCTAAATTACATCGAGGATTACAGCACCGGATTGCCAGTCGCTATTTAACATGCTGGCAAAATGATCATTTTGCTCTTTTCATCTCCAAAAGGAATATAAAGGAATGAAAGGAGAAAGTTTACTGGGATTGTAAGAGGAGGCAAGGAGGGCTGGGGAGTGCCCCGGGGAGGATAATTATTCTGTACAAGGCACCATCAGAAGGTTACAGGGTTTGTGGTGTGGCGGGATGCAGCATGGCACAATTAGATGCTTTAGATACTCTTTTCTGTATGTCCTGAGCTTTTACATTTGCACAGTAGCCGTTTTCTCTCTCTGTGAGTACAAAATGCTATTTTAACATCTGTTCTTTTAAGGCTATTTGCTCAGGGAAGGCAGTGTGTTTTGCCATAAATTTAGGTCATTAATTTGTATCTGTTCTTTGTTTATTTAAGAAACAGGACAAAAGGGCAGCTGCCGAAACATTTGGCTGTGCCGAGGGGTAGTGGGCTCGGCGTGCTGGAGCTGTGAGCGCGACCAGCTTGAGTTTGTATCCGCAGCTAGAGGACAGAACTTTATGGGAAGCCTTTGCCAAGGCGTGTGGCGCTCCCTGCTCCGCCGCAGCCCTGCTCTCCTCGTTACCTGCTTTCGGAGGGGCAGCCGTGCCCAGGGACGGGGCCGGAGAGGGGGGACAACGGGTGACACATGCTGATGGCAAAGCAGAAACCTAGAGAGCTGTATGGGAACGCCGGTGGTGCTGTTGTTTTTAGGAGAGTTTTATAAAGCAATTGGTTTTTACTGCGTTGAATTGGAAGGCTGCAGTTGGCTACCAAAGGTAACGTGCTACAAGCAAGTCTCACCTATATAATTAGACATTTATAAACAGAAGCACAATAATACCTAGTAAATTGATTGTTAATAGCATTTAATGTTCTGAAATTGGTCATTAAATGCAGAATAATTTCTGGGGTCTTATTGATATTATTAAGCATTAAGAGAGGTTTTATTTATTCTCGTAAGCCTAATGGACTCAAACAAACGGAATGTGTTTGAAAAGGTCATCTTCTGCTTGTTGATTCTGTGACATCTTCTAATCAGTTTAATCAGATCAAACAGAAAAAATCACACGAGTATCTTGAAGCATTTCCTGTTTCCATCTTCCCATTAGAAACCAGTGTGTGCATGTTACAGAGCCTGATATTACCGGCCAGGCATGCAAAGCCCAAGTTCTCGGTTAAAGTCAAAGGCTGAAGAAGAGGTGCTGGTGTGCACACTGACTCGCACACACTCCCTGCAGACTAGCTGGGGTCCAGCACTCTGCTGCCCACTGGGCACAGCATCTTACCTCTCCCCTGAGCCCACGGAAACCAGGGAAGATATGCGTCAAATAAGGTCCAATTCGACAGGAGAAATGTCACTGCAATGTGCCACCGAGTTAAGTTGTTTAGATCTGGTCTGGCTTCTGCTGGAGGTGGCAGTTGGTCTCATGGCAGCAGCATCAGACCCCATTTGCAGAACTGGTCCCCAAACCCAGACTCAGTATATTCTTCATTGACACTGATCTTTAGAAAAGAAAATTAAAGGCAGTACTTCTGACGGTTCAAAATATGTCTCATTGCCATTTGTGTTTGGCAAAGAATTTCTCTGATGTTCACCGGGTCTTTAGACGCAGTAAATCTTCAAGTGTTTCGGGTGCCCAGACAGCAGCTCCCGAGGGCAGATTTTTAAACCAATTTAGGCTTTTACTTCCTTAATCAGTGGGAAGGAGCACCTAAATGTCTTTATAAATCTGGCTCTGAATCATGCACCACTGAGGAGCATACTATTTAACAAAATCCCGATGTAACTATTATAAAGGGGATGAAACCAAAAGTGTCTTACGGAAGTGTTTGGAGTTAATCCAGCGGTTTGCAGCAGATCCACCATTTTAAATAATGAGACTGAACAACAATTTTTAGTTTGCTCATATTAAAACCTCAATCTTACCATGGTTTGACTCATGACCTCTACTACCAAGATGCTTCTGATTACTGTGAGACTCAAGGTGAGGGCCAGGCATCTTTTCTGCTCTCCCTGATCACGTTACTGCCCAGCCTTTGGAAGATTTTTCTTCCCGTACACCTGTAGGGCAGGCCCTGCTGGCCCCTTTAGCAGCTCCATCTTTCCAAGGGTCCAGCCATGTTCATCCCAGATGTGGAGATGACTCGGGAGAGGTGGGCTGGGAGCCAGGAGGAAGCGGAACTGGCTGGTAGAAGGAGCCTGGAAAGCAAGAGTGGGTACCAGCAAAGAAAAAGTGGTGGAGGACTGGGGTTACCAGGAGAAGCTGGGACCACAGGGGCCAGCAGCCCCGGTTGAAGCCCCTAGAAGCAAACAGCAGACAGAGGGACAGGCTGGAGAGCTGAAGGTCTTGGGCTCAGGGGAGCCAGGGCAGGAGTCGGCAGTGGACCTTAGTGTGCACCCCTGCCCTGCCCCAGCCACTCCAACCAGGAGGGAGGCGAAGCTCAACGCAGGGCTGGAGCCCAAGGCAGTGACTTCCCAGCTCCAGGAGCTGGGCTGCTGCTGGCACTGGCTGTGAGCAGCAGCCCTTCCAGCACTGAAATCTGAAGCAGTGAAGACTTTACAATGTGATGAAGAGAAACAGTTAAAATTAAATTTCTCCAAGAGCATTTGTGGTGTGAAAGAGGGGGAAGGAAGAAGGAGATGGGGGTGGGTCTGCCAGGGTTTTACACTCTACAGCAAAGGCAGTCCATCCGGGTAGTGGAGAGATTTTCCTTCATCGCTGTTTCCAGGCCATTGCTGGCAGAGAATGTGCAAAACTCATGTCTTAAATTCAGACTCCTCAGCGGACCACTGGGCAGATCAGTAATATGAAAATGTACAGATTTCAGTGTATAAAATCTTGGGGGTGGGGAGGTGCCAGCTCTGCAGTCCTGGGATTTTGGAGGGCTTTTTGCTACATACACGCTCCAGAGCAGACCATCTATGTGGGACAGCTCATTTTTATCTGTCTGAGTAATTTGATAAAACAGAGTAAGAGGCAAAACAGATCACAGAGAGAAGAGTAAATTAACAGTCCAGGGAATCAAACTAAAATTGTCCAACCTTTGTGAAATCACGGCCCTCAGGAACATGCAAGTATTTTGTGAAAGATGTGGACAATCATAGGCATATGTTTTAAATTTAATTTTCACAAAGAAAAATTATTTCCCTGTTTCGAATAATACAACATATTGTGAGCGCAAGCTATTCCATGTCTGTAACTCAAGAGCCTTTGAGCTCTTGCTTATTCCTTACTCAAATAACACTCCTACCTATTTGTGGATAAAGAAGAGTTTTAAAAAGTGAATTAAATGCTGCACGGGTGAGAAGCAGGACTTAGGTCCAGATCTAGGAAAATGAATGGTGTGTACCACGTGAGGTTGGGCTTGTTTTTTTAAACAACAGGCTGCTCTGTTTGAAATATGTCAAAACTTCTTTGTGGCTTTCTATGAGGTCTTCAGGTAGAGTGAAAACTAGCAGCTGGAATGGGAAGACAAAATGCCTGGACCAAAATAGATAATTCTTCATTCAAAAGCAACAGGTGGTTTGCTGAAGGTGGCCGAGGCAGTTCTTCTGCGAGCTGGGAACTCATTTGCTGGTTATTATATTCAAGGAAGCAACGTGCTTTGCACATGTAACCTCTCTGCACTTTAACTTCCCCATCTGTAAAATAAGAGCAGCAAAATGTTATACTCAGCTCTCTGAAGCGTTTTGGGGTCTTCAGAGGAAAATGTTATATAGCTACATCAGTGTGTGCATCAAAATATACACGTCTATGTACAAATACACATGTGAGGTTTTTTTTCTGAATGAGAACATGCATTACATTCTTTGTCTTTATCTTGATCTTTATCTTTGTCATCTTTAATACTATTGTATTTATATTCCAATTCCAGTTTTACTCATGTCATCTCCATACAAATACTCCTTTCTGCCTATATCTCACCATCTTTTCTAGATCATTTTGAAGGACTGAAATGTCTGAGTAGATTATTCATTACATTCAAAAGCCATTGTCTCTTTGATTACAAAACTTAAAAATGCCTAGTTGGAAAATGCTTAAAGGAAGAAGGACTATAAAATAGCAATAAAGACCAATTTTACTAAATTCTGTGTCATTCTGATTACAAAATCACTGTTACAGAAGAGATATGCTTGCAGAAAGTATGCTGCCCTTTTTCTTTTCTGCTAACACTCTGAATGTTCTCACAGAAGCATCAGGAGATTATTCTGTAGGAGCTATTTCATGTTTTCTGACTATTTTAAATTGAATTAATTGTATTTGAAGAGGGGTCCCATACTCTATTTACATACCCAGCTCCCTCTGAAACAAGAGTGAATTTGGCTAGCTGCTTTGGGAATAGGTCATGCTCCCACATAATTATTTTTTTTCTTCAAACTAGTATATTTTTCATCAACGACACTTCACAACAGGGAAGAACGGGTGTCAGGTTTCAGTCTCATATGTTCTGTAATTTTACATTCTGTGGCAATGCCCACGGTGCTGGAATAATTTGAAACAGAACTACAATCTTTCCAAGTTTTGTAGAATAAATGTTTAGAATTGGTAAGAGTTTTGAAATGCAAATGTCAATTTTTTTTTCGAACAGTATGTGATTAATTCTTAGTACTAACAATGCTTGCCTGTGCACAGAATTAGCGATGGGGACGGAGATAAGATACCTGCAGGTAAAAGAAATGTGGGTGCAGTTTTGGAGAGTGAACCTGCCATGCTCACTGTTTAAAAGCAGAGACCCAGCCCTCTGAGAAAGGGATGTCGAGTCTTGCTAGTCAAGGTCCCCACACCCCTGAGCTCCCCAGAAGAATGCTCCCCGGGACCATTGCCATAAACTCAGCTCTGCCTGACCTCCATGGGGTGACTCCTGCAGGCGGGGAGCCCACAGAAACCAGCCTGGCATGGGTCTGGCGAGGAGGACACCCAGGGCCCACCTTACTGCTAAATTGCAAGTCAAATGGGGTTGTTGCCACCAGAACCGCCATGGTCCCAACTTCAGCCAGGGCTGTGGGAGGAAGGGGAGGCACAGGCAAGGTGAGGTCCCACCTTATCAAGAGCTTTGACTCACTCCATTGCAGATGATCCCAGTAATGGGTGAATTTCCACTTAGGGTCTTGATCCACATGAAGAGTAGAAAGGCCCCAGCCTCCTCCCCTTCCTTGATGCACGGCACTGTTGATACCTGCAAGCTGCCTTGGATGGTTTGGCAGTAATGGGCTGGGCCAAGAGTATCCAACATTGAACTAAAGATGACTTTCCTATCTGGTAGACTTGAGGAGAATTGCCACATAGGCAGTGAGCTTGATACCCCTCGCCCTGCCTGCAACAGCTGGGTTTCAGTCCCCTGCAGCACCTGGTTTTGCTTACCAAGACTCCAGGAAAAGGAGTCGTCCCCTGGCCCCAGCTGTCTTGTGGGTGGCCAGGGAAGCGATCTGTGCGCTAAGGACCGGTGACAGGCAGACTGCTCACAACAGAAAGTGAGGGGATGGTATGTGAAGGGCAGTAAGACTTCCTGGGCATGAAGCGTTGGAAGGGAGTCCCTGCTACCCATGCCCTGCTCCAGGTCCAACCACAGGACTGGGAAGGCCACATTCTAACATGGGCGATATGCAGGAGGTTCAGAGCTGGAAGCCTGAAGAGCAACCAAAACTAGTGCCAGGGATCACAAGAGGCTTCAAACTCTTTTTTAGCCAGACTGTTACCATCAAGCTTTGTAGGGCACAAGGAGTCATGGACCTGGTGTTCATAGCTGGGCTCCATTTAACTTTCCCTCATTCTCCTTCTTCTGCAACAGAAGAAAGTCTCTCCCACTGCTGTGTAAATACTCCCACTACGGTTTTGGTAGCAGCTGCCACTCCAAAAAGTACCCTGTTATATCTTCTTGGGAAGAGTGTTTGGCCTCCAAAAGCCATTTGGTAGCAACATCCAAGCGGCCTGAGCAGTGGTGCTCTCTGGAGACACTGCTGGGGCAAGTTGCTCTCCTGAGTGACCACAGCAGGCTGTTGGAAGGAAAGAGTGGGGAGCCCTCCAGTTCCTCTGCCATGCCAAATCTCCTTCCCATTTCTGTCCCCTCTCCCACCACTCACACTCAGAGATCGCGCTTCAAACAGGGATGGGCCTGAGTTTGAAAATTTGCACCTGGCCCTCCCATTTGGGTTTGTCAGTTTGCAGAAACAGAGGGCTGACTGCAAAAATCGCATATGAATTTTCTCCAAATGTAGTGGGATTTGGATTTCAGAATTTGTTTTAATCCTAATTCTATTTTAGCCTGACAGCTTCTCCATTTAATACCTACTACTGCTGTAAAAAAAAAAAAAAAAAAAAGGTCTATGTGGCAGGCAGAAATGTGACCTTTTATACTTTGTTCCACAATGTTTAAATAAAAATATGCAACCATGTCAATGCAGACTGCAAGCTAGTGATGGGTCTTGCTGTGGCTTATCCACCCAGTTGTACTGGCTGCTTGGAGTATTCACTCCAGAGGTCAGGGCTGGAGTCTCTTCTTTGAAATCGACCTGCCACATAACACTAAGCTTGGCCGTGCCTAAACGCCTCTGCTTGAAGATGATGCTGGTTAATGCAGCTTTCAAATACAGAGATCATCATCTGTAAATATAACATTTGTCATCTAAAGGCTTCAAAAAACCATTTTATTTCTTGTAAAGAGCGTTAAGCGTAAGAATAAAAAGAGCCACATTAAAGCTAAGTTGGTATTACTATCAACAAACACTAGCTTAAATGAATAATCTTGTAAGCTGCTAGCAGTTTACTTTATTGGAATCCACTGCAAATGTGCTTCAACCCATGATATCTATATGCAAAAGATTTTAATTTTTTTTCCCATGTTTAAGTTGGAAACTGTAAATGCCATATTTTTAAGTCATTCAATTTGTTATACGGGGATTTTTCTTGATTACTCTCTTGATATTTGCAAAGGCTTTTCAGGAGTAAAGAATCTGTCTCTCTGATTATAAAGAGAAAACAGTTCGTGTGACATTAAGCTTTGTTAAACGCATAAAAAAATCTGCCTGGATTCATTACTCTACCTTTGCTAACACTGAAAGCAAAATCAGTGATTTCGACTGTTTCTTTAAAGTACAAAGAGGGGAAAACCAGGGTTCAAATATAATACCGCTGTAATTCTCTATCTGCATGGCTACAGTGTCATAGAACAGGATTTAAAAAAAACAAGGAGGTGTTCTAACTATAACTACAGACATTACTTCAATGAAGACATTTTCAGCGGTACAGGTTATTTCCAACCATAATATAAGTGCAGGATAATTTAAATTAATATAAAAGATCCTTTGGGGGGCCATATTTTTTAATTGCAATTACACAATGAATATTTGATACCTATATTTGGCATATAATGAGGATTAAAATTATATTCCCCAAACAGAGGTTTAATAACAATGTAAACTACTGAGAACTTCATTAAAGGGGCTAAGGGATTAGAAATGAGATTTAAAGTTGGCCAAGGGGAAAATCAGAAACTTCAAACACCTCTCCTAATATAAATTGCAATATTTAATATAAAACATGAAGAATTGATGCGGACCTCAATCAAAGTGCTAAAAAGCTGCCTTGGAAACCGAGCCATCCCCGAAAGAAAACGCTGCAGCTGAAGACCCTGCCCTCACCCCCAGGATTAGCGTGCTAAAGCCCAGCTCCTGGTGGGAGCTGTGCTCAGCCCCGCGCGGGGATGTTTTGCCGGCTCCCTGGCCGGGATCCCGCCTGCAGCTGGGGAGCACGCAGAGCGGCTTGGGGAGGTGTTGGTGCTGCCAGGCGTCCTTGCCAAGGCCAGGGATTGCACCGCGGACCTTCACGGCATAAGCCTCTACAGCTTTCGCTAAAGAGCGTGTCTCCTGGGTTGAGAACAAGAGCAGACTCCTACTCTGCAGCGCAGCCGTAGAGCGGGATGCGCAATGCTCACTGACCTGTGGGTATATTATGTATTATGCAGTGCATTTGCATTCCCTCCTTCTCCCCGAGCCAGCTGTGAACCGAAAGCCTGCACTGACCCAATGACAATGCTACCTGCCCAGGGAGAAAGCCCAGCTTCGACGACTCCGTCTCTGGGAGGGTCCTATCTACCTCGGACTGTGCAAAGGTGGGACTCGTGGGACTCCACACTCTCTGTGGTGAGAAAGCACACTCTATCTTCTGCCTCATCCCTTTTTAGGGAGGTGGTTGTGATGCCTACGGCACTGGTGCTGCGGTTGGGGCAGGGGGATCTGGAGATCCTAATGGTTTATTCCAGGATTTCAGTCATTCAAAATGAAGAGCCAAGATTTTCAAAAAAGGATCCTCACACAAGACTCCTAAGTCAGTCTTTGGGTATCTGGACAGGTATCAGAAAGCACAAAATAACTGGCAACTCCCTTAAGGTTCCGCAGCCTTTCCAAACTCAGCCTATGTATTTTCATAAATATGTCTGCATGCCAGAGCCCAGTGTCACGAGCCTTCTTCTGCCCGTCTCAGGTAAAACAGACAGGGCAGCTCACCTCCTTCCAACCCAAACGGTCTTCCCCAACACAAGCTGGGGACTCCTGCGCAGCACAGTGAGGCCATGGGGCACACCTTCCCACCTGCCTGAATCCCACCCTGCAGCAGGAGGGTCCCCCCCTCCGGGTATTTCATGTCAGGATCAGTCTCAGAGTAAATAATTATTCCCAGACCCAAAAGCAGCCAAGGTGTCTCACAGGTTGCTCCCCTCTCCTCTGACAAAGGCTTTGAGGCAGCTCACATCCCTTGCACACATTTTCTACCACATAAATAAGCCTAAGTACACGCCTGTCTTTTCATGAGCAGACAGTGTTATTTCCAGCTGCAGCAGTTTGCGTCACTTGACTAAGAAGCTATATATACATATCTATACGTCTATATGTATAGATGTGTGTATGTATGTGAGTATATACATATGCTATACATGGATGGACGGATGGAGGCATTTGTGTATATTTATGTATATATGTATTTGTGTGCATTCACCTGTATGTTTGGGAGGGCAGGCGGTTCAGAGCATGCATCCTGTCTTACCTTGGCAAATGTCATCATCTGGGTGCCGCCTGTAATGTTTCACATCCAGAAATGAATGATATATACCTGCAAAGTGCAAAGCAGTGCCTCCTCTCAGCGCTGATTGCTTTTGTTTTTACTTCTTTATTAATCATCTCCCGCTGATATGTGGGAGGAGATTCTGATGATGAATATGTGTTAAATAATTTGCAAGCATTCATTTTTTTGTCCCGGTCTTCCAACGTACCAAACTGGCATAAATATTGGCAGAATTTCCTTTAATCCTCCAAAGGATCCATGCCTCGCTCTCCATCCCGAGTCCTAATCTCTCTAATATGTTGTTGGGTCAGTTATCCAAGATGGAGTGCATACATCCTCCTTTCCTGACTTGTTTTCTTTCTTTCCCTTTTGCTAACATTTGCTTTAACAGGAGAATTGCCCCCTCCCTCTCTGCTCATCAGATAAATCTGCATCCCACCCTATGCAGAGGGGAAAATGGATGGAGTAGCTAGATATTTTGGCCACGAAGTGGTACCTTTGTGGGTCCCTAATTCACCCTTCCAAGTCTCTTAATTGCCAACAGAGGTCTTTTTTCCTTCTCATAACGTACAAAATGATCTGCCCTTTTATGATTGCCTTGAGAATATCCCACAAAGCTGACAGTGAGGGAGCAGATGCCTCATTCAATTCCAAATAGAAGGAAATCTGTTGTCTCAAATAATCCCTAAATTCAGACACTTTCAGCCAGCTATTATCAAGAGACCACATTTTAAGAGCAGATGTGTTATTAAGGCTGAGAAATGTTATGAGTACTTCGTGATCTGACAAATGAATTCAGGCTATCCAGCATTCCAACATTTGATCTTTTAATAATTCAAAAAATGAAATGGAAACCGCTGGGGAGTGGAGGGGGGGGAATGTCTTCCACAAGACACTGACCTGGAATTTTAGGGCTCGCTTACATTTTCTGGAGAATATTGCCAACGGAGATTTGGGGTACATACTGCCTACACCAATATTATCATTTCTTCCCTGTGATGGCTAGACCTCTGCCTTACGAGTTAATCTTCCATTTTTGCTGCCCGAACTCGTGCTGTACGCCCGTCTAATGAAGAGGTTCATTTGGATACAGGAGCATTTAAAGGCTACTAAAAAGGCGAGTCTGGTTCTCATCTCACTTAGGCGTGTGTGACTGCGCTGCCTGCCACGAAGCGCTTCTGCTTCGCACATGTGTGAGGGAGGTTAGACACGGGGCCGGGGTCGTGCCCAAAGGGCGTGAACAGTCCATAAAAGTTTGCCTTGCCAATGTAACAGCTAACTTGCATTTCACCGGGCAGCGCATTAAAATTGCTGTAACTGACTTTAAGCAGGGGGTCTGGAGAAAATGCTTGTTTTCTCTCCTGCCGTCAAGTTCCTCCCTCCAGCTGATGCTTGAGCTGGTGTCCTCGGGGGCAAACGGAGCCCGGCTGCCTACGTGGGCAGCAGGCGAGAAGCGAGCGGCGCTGCCACCCTGCGCAATGAGGAAGTCCACAAGCAAATGCGTGCACGAAGGGCAGGAAGGCACAGCGGCAGGAGATGCCGGGGCACTGCCGTCTAGACGGCAACCAAATGAGCAGTCTGGGCGTGCGGAAGAGCTTACATGGCCATTTACCTGGCTGAAGTAAATCAGGTCGCTCGCCGCTGGCGCTGCCCGCAGGACAGCTTGCTGTGGGTTACTTGGCTCCAGGCTGGCACCAGGACTGCTTTGTCCTACTCACAGACAGAAAAGGGAGGAAGTCTCTCCCTCACCGCTTAGTTGCTGGATTTGGTAGCCTTGACTTCACAGGTTCCCCCCTCCCCTCCTGAGTCATTTGAGCTTCCAGTACTGTATAGCTGCTATCTGGGGAGACAAGCAAGGCGTGACAGACGTACTGAGCCTTTTCAGCGCCCACAAACTCTCTGCTCCTATTTGTGCAGCACCAGGACGATGAAAAAGTCTGCTGCTTTTGAAACCTTCACCAACTCCGCTGGGGTCACTTTACAGGGGAGGGCAAGCACACACCACCATTCTCAGTGTGCAGACCAAGAAACCACAGCGCTGAGAGGGTTAGCGATTTCTCCAAGAAAGAAATGCCAGAGTCAGAATCAGAGGCACTGTTGCATCACCTGGGTTGCACCGCCGCTCCACAAAACCACAAAATACACAGAGCCCTTTCTCATCGCATGTCCTGGGCTACACACACCTCTAGGTATTTGCAATGGGAAATTCTCGGAGATGAAGGCAGACAAATCGCTGCTGCTGCAAAAAAATTCCAGTTAGAAACTGCATTGCCAGGGACCAGCCCTAGAGCAGGAAAGCTGCAGATAAAGCTTTCAAAGATGCCTAAGTGACACAGATGCTCAGACTAAAAACTCTTTCGTGCACTTCTGGGATCCCTGCTCAGCACTCCCACAGAAAACCTTTCAGGTTTTCCTCAATACCCCCTTCAGTGCTTTCTATTAACTTTGACACTTGCAGATTTGAGGTTGGAGAAGTGGCCACATCACCCCAAATGAGGCAGGGTTGCAATAATCCCAGGAAGCCTTTAGGAGTGTCTTGCAGTACCCCCATGTCTAGTACACTGGATTTGCCACTACCGGCAGCAAGAACATGCTGCATTGGTCCAGGAACCAAAGCCAAACACCGCTCAGACATGCCATCTGTAAAAAATAATGATACTCTCCTCCCCACCATTCCTGGATTTTTACTTCAGTTTGGTCATTGTGAGCTTTTCTGATCATTAGAGAAAGCCTCCTGCACCTAAGCAGGTTTGTTCAAAAAGCATATTTCAACATCTTTTACTTCTGAGCTGAAAAGGGAGCAGACTGCATAGAAATCTAGTTTTCCTCACTCAGATATACCACATTTTAAATTCAGAAACAAAGAGATGCACATGGGTAAGCGAAAGCACATCTTGCAGAGAGCATCCGAGAGCTCCTACATCTTTCAGACTACTACCAGAAGCACAACTTGCCGACCACTCCATCTGAGGGAAGAAATGAGAAATTATGAGGGTCACTGAGCACTCCGTCTACCTCCAAGTGCTGCAGTTATTCAACGAGTCAGCTATTGTAGCGGCGACACCAGGAGAAGGGACGTGCTCCTCAGTGGGCTCCACACGCTCCACTGCCTGTGCACTGAGGTGGCTCGGCCGCCACGGAGAGGACAAGTTAGCAACCCCCCCCAAACCAAGACTGTTTCCCGACAGCCGGGGCTGGGGTGTTATCCTCATGTTTGTGATTCTTTTTCACAGGAAGATTGCAATGTGTGGGGTTTTTTTTTTTTTTCTTTCTTTTTAAATGCACATTTNCTTGCCTCAGTGAGAGGTTTGAATGAGGAATGCTACGTGCACTGAAAATCACGCATGGGACACATGCACACAGAGGTGAAAGCTTGGTTGGTGCAGGGAGGGAGCTTCCCCTCCTTGTGGTGCCCCCTTTCCCCATCCCCAGGATACTCATCCTGTCCTGGTTTCTCCATTTCCCCCTTCTCAGCAGCCACACGATGCTTCTCCAGCAAATTCTTCTGCGGGTCAGACATGCTGGTACACATGGTGCTGCAGGGACAGGATTGGCACATTTCCAGGTGGTATCTAAAACGGATGGGATTTAATGTGTGCATGAGGCTGGATTTGTGGTAGAGGTTAGAAAAGCTACGATTTTCCAAATTGGATTCCTTACTCCTCAGGACAAGCAGTGATGCCAGGTTTTCTGCTGCAGATGTAACCGTCATGCCGTTGGCACAAGCAGCCCCACCAGGTTGCACCAGTTCTAAATCAGTTACTAAAATAAATAGCAGTACTAGTTAAATTAGTTATTTCTGGTCAGAAAATGAAGATGAATTAGCAAACACAGATAAAATACCGAAAAAAACCTGACAACATTTTAAATTAAGACTTCTTTTCAAGTCAAGATTTTGAAATGGAAAGTAAAGGTTTTAAAAAAGCAAGCAGCAGACGTTTTAAAAAACGAGTGAGCCCCCACACACTAACTTTTCCCCCTATATTCTACCACAATAAAAGATATCTCTGTGATCAAAGCTGATTCCATCAGGAGTGTTATGATAGATGTCCTTATAGCATGCATACACTCTTTACAACACGAAAGATCAAAATCTTTCTAATTGCTTTGGAGGTTTATAAATGTTAGACTGTTTCATCATTATTTGTTTAAAAGGTAAAATCAGGACAGTGGTTTAATTGCAAGGTAGTATATTTGACCAGAGAAGCTGGTTTTGGCCAAAAAACCCAGAGGTATCTGGATAGGCCTGAGAATGGCATCTATGGAAAGGAAACCGCTAGTCAGTAGCGTTAAATGTTCTGCTCAGTATGTTCATGTGATACTATTATCACAGAATATTTGAGGCTGGAAGGGACCTCTGGAGGTCATCTTGTCCAACCTCCCTGCTTAAGCAGGGTCACCTAGAGCAGATTGCCCAGGACCAGGTCCAGACAGCTTTTGAATATTTCCAAGGATGGAGACACCACCACCTCTCTGGGCAACCTGTGCCAATACTCAGTCACCTGCACAGTGAAAAAGCGTTTCCTGCTCTTCAGACAGTGTCTCCTGTATTTCAGTTTGTGCCCACCGCCGCTGGTCCTGTCATTGGACACCCCTGGCAATAGCCTGGCTCTGTCTTCTTTACACCTTCCCTTCAGATATTTGTACACGTTGATGAGATCCCCCCTGACCCTCCTCTTCTCCAGGCTGAAGAGTCCCAGCTCTCTCAGCCTTTCCTCATAGGAGAGATGCTCCAATCCCCTCTAACCATCTTTTTGGCCCTTTTTTGGACTCTCTCCAGTCGCTCCAGTAGCTTCTTGTACTGGGGAGCCCAGACCTGGACACAGCATTCCAGGTGTGGCCTCACCACTGCTGATTAGAGAGGAAGGATCACCTCCCCTGAGCTGCTGACAACACTCCTCCTGATGCAGCCCAGCTATCGTCAGCCGCCTTTGCTGCAGGGGCATATGGCCAGCTCACGTTCAACTCGGTGTCCAGCAGGACCCGAGATCCTTTTCTGCAAAGCTGCTTTCCAGCCAGTCGGCCCAGGTATGATACACATGGCATGTTGTAGAGTGCAAATCTAGGAAGCTGTTTGCTGTAATTAGAAGGATTTTCTCAGCTATAATGTACCATGATACCTTGAACAGGTAGCGTGCTTGGCAGTAAGTATACAGGGTACGCTGCTTTCTGTGGCGATATATAGGGCAATGCTGCCATCAGTAGTGGGCAGAGTTAAGGTTCACAGAGCTCTAAGGCTGAATCTTTCAAGTATATTTTGAAATATCTTGAAAACTTTGTCTTAGCTTAGAATTTCCAAACTGAATATGAAACAGACTCAACATAGGAGACTGGTTTTTTCCTTATAGTACATATTTGCATTTACAGCGTGTGTTAATTAAGCATTTGATATACAATTTTTTAGGGATTCCTTCCTCTACATTTTCTTCAAAAATGTCTTGGGTAACTCTTGCAAAGGGAGACCATCACTATTCTAAGCAAGAAAATAAGGGAAAAAAGTCTGTTCTGTGCAAAGCTTATGTGCTCTGCAGGAGTTTATTTGTGGCAGTTACGATCACAGAAGGAGTTCTGGGTGATAAATATGTCCAAGCCTTCAGTGGCAGATCTTTATCAGTGCTGTAATGCTATACAAAACTAATGCCGTATTGTCAGAGCATCTGGGTTTTCCTGTGGACGGTGTTTCTTCATCTGTGAACTCCAAGTTACACAAACCCTGTGGCCACTTGTTTTAATATGTAATAAACTTTGGCTACTTTAAGGTATACTTAAGATCTACGTTTCCCTGAAAGTTCAAATTTAAGTGTCACTACAGGACCATCCAAAAGCAGTCAGAGTGCTAGTGGGCAAAAGGCCACTATAAATAACATTTCTAGCTCTTAGGGTGAGAAAAAATTTAGATAAAGTATCAGAAAAAAAAAAATCCTTACTTTTTAAACTTTCATGTTGTCAGGAAGGCAGGTTTTCTCAACACTACTTTTAAAAACAAAGCAAAACACCTAGCAAAGGAGTAAATCTATAAACCCATAAACCTATGATTATTCAGGTCAGTCATTTTAGGTTAGATGATGCCAGGAGGCTAGAAATTGCTTTTTTACCAGCAATCTAAGTACATCATTATCTACAGAGAATTTAGCCATCTCCCCATAATAATATCCCATCTCTAGAAATACACTTATCCCTTAAAAACAATCGGTTGCAAATTTGAATATAACCAAAGTCTGTAGGGAAACATTTTAGCTATGCATATTTTCCAGTATTGCTCCCTTCTCTCTTTCTTTTTGTTCCTGTTGGTAATGTGTGAATTGGTGTAAAATAACGCCAGGCAGCAGGACCTCTCTGCACTTTACCGCAGCCTCCTTGTTACGCTGGGTTTAGGTAACGGGTTTGCACCTTTTTTTGTGTGAAGAGGAGAATTTGCCTTCGCAGCCTTGCATGCAGAAAGGCCTGTCTACAGCAAATCAAGTTACAATTTTGAGCCACATTCTGCTTTCCATGTTTGCATAAAACTCCCACTGACATGAATAAGAGTTCTGTGTATATCATGCTGTGTAATAAATAGCATTCAAAACAGAACCTATGCAAAGCTTTCTCACTGTTTTGGGCTACCAATTTATCCTTATATTTACAGAATATTGATGTAAGCAGATGCCCAAACTGCCTGTCATTTTTTAAATATGCAGAGATGGCTGGTGCAGTGGCTACTGACTATAAAACCACCGCAAACTTTCTGGGGCTGCGATCTTGCCGGTCCCTCTACTCTGGTCCCCCAAGCCATGACAAAAGATGCCCTGGCCCTGACTCAGCCGCAGGCACACACGCACGCTCACCAGCTTGGCAAATGATGTGCAGCTGAGCTCACCCTTGCCTTCACTCGCACATCAACGTCCTCGCAGCTACGTTGCCTCTAAGTCAGGGATGGGGGAGGAAAAAGAAGCGCAAGTCCTGATCCACCAGGTTTCATCTGGAGGGGTTTTGTACAGCTCCAGCTGCCTATTAAAAGGAGTGGATCCTTTCTGATCCCTTGGGCTGTGAACCAAAAGCAGAGCAGCAGCTTCCACGGTGATCAGAGACAGGACAGAGCAGTTCCCTCTTCCTGCAATGCATAGACTTCTGACTTTTCCTTATTTCCAGCATCAGAGGGAAGACTTTTCTTCTCCTTTCTCCCTCCCATCTACGACATTCTCTCCAAGGTTCTGGGATTTAATAAGGCAATTGACAAATAGCATCAACACGGCATAAATCAAGCGCTAAATATTTATGTGCCGTATAAATGTCAGGAAATGCTGTCATCTTTTGTCTACCTGTTTCAGAGCTTCAGCGTGCTCATGACTTGTGCTAAGGGGGCCAGGGGAGAAAATGAGTAACTAAGCTGGTTACGACTGCAACTTTCCTCAGTGAAAGTCTAATACAAACATAATGAGAGGCAAGCAGGGCACACCAGATTTATGTATGGAGACTGTCATCAGCAAGCACTGCGCTTGGAAATGTCGGGATGGCTCTGCTAGCTATGATACCCAGTTTCCTGAATTTTTGTGAATATTATCTTTTGATTAAAGCTCTCCACAACCGGTTTTGGCCTGGGACACAAGCTTGTTCCAGCCACTGCTCTCCCCTCCTGGAGACCAGCACAACCCCCAGCATGTTGCTGGCACCTTCCTGCGCAATGTCTCCCATGGGGGATGCTGGTCCTGGCCATCCTCACCCTGCCTGCCCTGCTGGGGAGTCGCAGAGGAGCCGAGGACAGGGCAGGACTGCTCTTTCCAGCTATGACCCACCGCCGGTACAGAAAAAATGAGAAACACTATTCATCCTGGCAGCAGGCAGCAACTCATTGACTAGTGTCCTCCAACACTTGACTTCTTCCAAGCCAGCAAAATAGCTCTGTGCCTGCAGTCCATGTGTGTGTGTGTGTGTGCTTGCATGCCTGGGTGCATGCAAATAAGCTTTCCAAAAGCACCCTGTCCTTACTGCGTGTGCTTTGGTTGTGTGCCACTCCATAAATATTGGAAAAGCCCTGTGGAGCTATTTTATTTTATTTTTGAGCATTGCTAATATATGACGACATCGTTTCCACCCTTTGCAATTTTCCACAGATGATTTCTACGTTATTTCGTGTTGATTCTAAAACCATTTAATAGGATTTCCACGGAGCTTGGCCATCTCCTGAAAGAAAATAAATGGTTCTGCTGCTCTGAGGAAGCCAGAGGAGACAACTCTCAAAAAGATATCTGAATGCACACTTTGTGTTGGGGAAGAAAAGTCACCAGGACAAGAGCAAAAAACGTAGCTAATAAATCAGAAATTAATTTCTCTGCACAGAAAAAGCCACTTTCAAGTCAAAGAAGTTCTGGCTCCACAACATCTGCAGCAAAGCACCGAGCGATAACACCCTGTATCATTAAAGAAAGGATACAGCGACACAGTCGTAATGCTGTCATTGGTGACACTTATTTTTAAGAGCTGGACACCTTCAGTTAGTGACTGCTGAGTGATAACAGGTCCTGAGGTATCTGCACGAAACTGGTTGCCATAAAACTTTTTAATTTTCCAAATTTTTCATTTTTAGCTGTCTTGGATGTGGCAATTAATTTTGTAGCCAAGGAGACACTCCTGTGCATTTCCATGAAAATAAGTCACTGTTTGTATGTTTACTCATAACGAGATGAAAAATATTTAGTGATTTCCTACACCCCACTTATTGATTGTACAGCTAAGAAATTTGACATTTGTGAGGTGTGCTTGTGGAATGAAAAATAGCAAATTCCCAGTCTTATTTTTTGTTTTGTAATTTTGATTTTGGTTTTTGAAAGTAAGAGCACAGTATCTATTTCCATCATGTATTTCAATGTGAAGTGTTGACCTTACAAGATCTTTTAGGTTGTATGAAAATCCACTTTAACTTGTAAACAAGAGGGAAAGACAGAAGCATAACAAAAATTAAAGGCGGGGGGGGGATATAATAATAATTACAAGTGATTTGGGGCTGCTGTTTATTATAAAAACTATTCACAGCTTTGTATTACAAGACCATGGTTTTGGCAGCTTACAGCTGTGCCAAACATTAATGATTTGAAGTTAAATTTACCATACTGTTCAGGTTGATTGATTTTTATTTTATTTTTTTTTTTAAATCCTGATCCATCAGCTTTGGCCTTTCCAAGAATGAGATTTGGGAAAAATATGTTGGTTTGCCCAAATTTAAATGTTCTGGCAACTTTTTCTTGGAACCATTGTAGCATTCCCATGCTTCGAAGCCGGGCTTGAAATCTGGCAGGGGATTGGCCTCTACTTCAGGGATGTGCCTTATACCATCTTTCTGAAAATCCACCTAATTTGGCCAACACATGCTTTTGGGGGAAAAAAAAAAATCTTATTTCACAGCTGCTCAGTGGAGACTCTATAGATGTTAACAGATAAAGCCCCCAGGAATGCCACAGTCATGGAGCATGCTCCACCTCGTCATTATCTCCAAGAGACAATAGAGACTAAACATGTACCTTTCTGTGAAATAACAGAGCATGCCTGAGGCCAGCGTTATGGGATTGAAGCCAGCCTTTCCCTGTAATAACTGCTCTAGGCTGAGTTAGAGCCAGCACTGAGAAGAGGGCCATATCTGTAGCATACAGGACTATATCCATATGATACCCTCAGGTTATGTGGTTTGCTGGTGGACCTGCAAACATGGCCAAACTCTTGTAGGTGGGTATTCATCAGGTTGCCACTCAGCTGGCCTCCAGAGGGGTGGGCAGAGGCTCTGTCCAGGTGTCTGATGCAGATGACCAGGGAATCGGGACTGCAGATCACAAAACCTTGAGTACTTTCTGCTCAGTCAATTTACTGCCTCAGTGGCCCTCCTGGTAGTGGCTGTTTAAGTTGGAGGCCTCAAATGCAGAAGAGACAGCAACTGGCATGAGGATGGCAAAAGGGATGGAAAGACTGAAGCAAGGGGTCTGTTGACACCAGAGCTAGAAAGCAAGATCAACTGGGGTTGGGATTATCTGGACAAGTAGGCTGGGAATGGAGCTGGGGGCGGGAAGCCATGGAGTATTGAAGTGAGCGAGCACAGGAGAGGAGTTGTGGGCAGACAACAGGATCATCTGTGGAGCTGGGGCAGGAGGAAGGGTGGCTCACAGGGGCTGATCAGACCAGTGGAGCTGGAGAACAGAACTGAGGAAGGAAGGCAAATGTGGTAAGGAAGTAGTTATGGAGGATGGCCTGGGACAAGAAGTAAAAGCACCAAAGTGGAGATGGAGAGGAGCACCAGAACTGGACAGAAAGCTCAGGAACTAGGCCTGTTGGTCAGTATGGGAAAAAAGTTGTAGACCATAAATCAGACCTCAAGCTGTCAGGGAGAGACTGCATCTACTGAGGTAACGAGTCCAGGATAAATAAGTTTGAGGTCTAGAAGGCAAGGGAAACAAGAAGGCAAGAATAGGGAGCAGAGAGGCTGTGGCATAAGTCATTTAGAGGGCAGGAGACAGAACAGGCCAAAGCGTGAAGGGGAATGGGCACACGAACCATGACCAGCAGAGCGCATTTCTTAGTGACTTTCTGACAGCATCTGGAAAGAACAACTATAATGTTATGGGGGATCCCAATGGATTTCCAATTTGGAGAAATGTGTTCACAGGAGAGCACTGTAGATGAGACCGCTTTGACACCAGAGACATGGCAGCCAGCATGAGGGAATTCCAGTTTGGACTTCCTTATGGTGTGTGAAGATCAAATAATCAGTGGACTGGAAGTTGGTAACTGCTTAGAGACCTTTATTGTGACCTGACTGCACTCACTACACCAAAGACAGCGTCCCCAGTAGTACATATACTTGACACTTGAGAAGAGCTAATACCTCAGGGTGATAAGAAATGTGAGGAAAACTAGGAGTAAAAATTTGCAAAGACGCCACAAGAAGGATGTGTAAGAATACCCAGGTCATTATATGGTCAAGAGGTCGAGCTTTCACAATTAAGAAAAAGGGCAGATTTGTCTAACAACTCATTCTGTTTGCAAGGCAAAGAAGAGCCATCTTTTAGGGGGAAAAAAAGTGCAAATGGAAGGGCAAGAGAGAGCAAATGAGGCATTATAACTTACCAAGTTTTAACAAAAACAAAGTAGGTTCAAAGAGCAGGGGAAACAGCAGACTGAGAAGGTCAAGAATGATTTATTTAAAATCGTAGAAGCAAAAGGAATTGGCATCAGCCTATTATTGGGGGGGTGGGGGGGTGCAAACATTGTTAATGATGCAGAAATAGTCAGTGCAGTTTTTCATTCTACTTGGAAAGAAGTGGGGCAACGTATCAGTATCAAATGAAGATGTGAAAGTCCTTTCCAATCTACAAATAACTGAAGGGTATATAAAATTACTCCTAGAGAGATTAATATTTTAAAATTAGCTGTTTTGGATAACTAGCATGTGAGAGCTGTAAAAGTTTCGCTGAGAGAATCTCTTTCCCACTATTATTTCTGGCAAATATTTGTATACGAAGGAAATCCCGGAAGGATCCTACACGATATAAGGCAAAGCACTGAAAGCAGATTTTCCGCAGTGGATACTAAGATCGCCTACTACAGTCTTTTGCGTAGAAGTCCTGAGCTCCCACATGCAGGTGAGAGCCTATGTGTGGAGCACAGAAAGCCCAGGAGCCCCGCAGGGGTCACCGCAAAGAACTGGACCCTTCTCATCTCCCTGTGTAATCCACCATCTATAAACAGGAATAATTCCACCTCCTCATCTCCAAAAGGTGTTGTGAAAATGAAGCCCTCCGGTACAAGAGTAGTAAGTACACTAGAAGGACCTGCAGGAAAGTGAGTTGCTCCCGGGGTCTGAACAGTGTTCAGCGAACAAGGCATAGGGTCTCGCGCTGAGCACAGACCCAATATAAATAGCTGCTCATTAAGCGAGCACCACCTGCTCCAAGAGCTGGATGAGGCAGGGGTTCTGTGGGACAAACAGCGCAGGATTATGCTCATGTAATTAAAGACTGCTGCAACGTGCGTACGCACAGAGGGGCCAAACCGAAGCTCCACAAGCCAGCTTAGCAGTGGCCTTTTCTAGTTTCCCAGCGCTTGATTTTGCCACCCTTAGTAACTATCTTTCACTGCAGTTTGTGTGCGTAACGTCATTATGTAGTCTTTGGTACAGGACCGAAGCAGACTTGGCATTGTGGAACTCAGTGGAACCTCTTTTAATTGCTTCTGAGACATCACTGGTGTGAAGCAAGACAAAAGGTGGTAGAGGGAGTAGACAAAAGGAACTACAAGACTCCTCATGTTCCAGAACACACCCAGTGAGGAGGCAGGAAGGAAAAGAGAAAGAAGAAATGCCGAATGTGATGCTTGTGTGAAAAATGCAACCAAACCCCTCTTCGTCTCCCTAAGACCCCAAACTTCGGGGAAGTTTGCCTTCTGATCCCAGTTCCAGCTCTGTGACTCAGGCTTCACTCTCTAGATCCGCAGTGTATCTTCCCATTTATCTCTAACTAGGACAATTTCTGAGTCCTATATGAGTCATCAGTAGGTTTTATATAGAAACCAAAGAAGGTTCTTCCAGTCTCTCAGTAAGATCTGCCGTGCTGCCAGGGAAGCACTTTTGGTTGTTCTGACGAGCAATTGTAACTGTTCCGAATTGCCAGAAATACCGTCTGAAGAGCAAAAGGATCATTTGCCATCTAAATCCAAAAGGGTTTATAATGCAATCTTTGTGTCGCCTGAATGCGTTGATCCCACCTTGCAATCGCTGATATTAGGCTTTGCAAACTGGCCAGATCCCAGTGGGTATAATTTTCAGGCTGGCTAACTCGCAGGGTTCGAGTGATGCCACTCAGGGGCTCGGAGCCAGCAGAGGGGAGGGGGCGGCGTGCGACACACGGGAAGGGGTCTGAGTCAGGGCTCCCGAGAGCAAGGAGACCTGCCTCCTCTCTCCTTCCTGCTTCTGGAAACCACTCCTTGCAAGCCGGGTCCGCTCGCTGACAGCCACCTACCCTGCAGTTAGGTCCTGTCCTTTCTCAGCTGAGACAGGAGGGACAGGTGGCCCATGCCGGAAGCAGTGGCTGCGGCACAGGAGCAGGGGGGGGATCCTGGTCGAGAGCCCAGAGCTGCCGTGTGACAAACAGGAGGCCAGGTATTAACAGGTGGGTGAGAAGACAGGGGCTGGCTGCCTGCTCGGGGAAGCGGCCGTTTTAAAACCAAGGCGGCAAGGATCACAGGGAGAGCGTGCACGGTGGGGAGGGCATATTTTGAAGAGGAGGAGGAAGGAGCTGTTTTGGAATTGGGTGTAAAGCCATTTGTTTGGAGGGATGCCAGGGTAACAGTAGGTGCCCAGAACAAACGCGCGCAGCCATCCCAGCACTCGGAGCCCGCATGCTCGTCCTTCGCAGTACCTAAGTAGGTCAGCCCGTTTCTTCAACCTTTCCTCTTCCCTTTCTCACTTGCTCTCTTTGTGGGAGGTGGCGGTGGCGGTAGCAGAGGGGCTACACCCGTTTTCACTGATTTCCAACACTGTCTACGTGTGAACAAGAGAAGCGGAGGGAAGCTAAAGCTGCTTTCTTATTAACAGCTGGTGACAGTCCCTTTACACAGTGCATGTCGCATTTCTTAGCCGAGGTAGAAAGGAGTGAAAGAGGAAGGCAGTTATTTAAAGTTTAACATTACAGACAAATTACAAGGATATTCTGAGGCTCACAGTCCCCCTCAGCAATTCTGTGAGCCCCGAGGCTGGCCTCGCCACACCTTTGCAAGCGACTATTTTAGGCAAGTGTGCTCATCGGGTTCGGGAGGACGACGGCTCCAAGTAATTCTGGGATGCAGGTTTCGCACCACAGGATGCCAGCGGGATCCAGTGAAGGTTATGGACTGTCTAGCCTGAACTCCATCTGTGCCCTGAAGTTTCCTCTTGGCTGGGCACCGCTGAAGGACCAGAAGCAGCCAGTAGGAAGCAGTAGGCACAGGGGCTCATGGGGAATTTAAGCCATCTGAACGTGGCACTCAGTTTTTTAAGACAACGTTTTTTTAAACGCTGTGAACATATTGCACCCAATTATAATTGCGTTATGTACTCCGTGCCGTGCTATGAGTGCATGCCTCCTCCTAGCTATGGAGGGGCAAATCTGACATACATACAACAAGTGCGCTGTTTTCTCCTATGTAGCTTCTCCCAGGCTGCTTATCACGATAGTATTTGCATGCCTCCCAGTAGGGCACTGAACTGTGTGGCTAACATCTGCCACGTGTTGTTTGTTCTGTCCTCCTCTCCCAAGGAAGGAGGTGAGTGTAGTGGAGCATCTTGTTTTTGCAGCACATTTGTTCAGCTTTTGCTTTCCCTGCATGCGGAGCTGTGTATTTGTGTTAACGAAAGTAAGGGCACAGAAATATGTCCTGCAATTGGAAATGCCTTTATTTCAGGAAGGAGAATTCCGGCTAATTAAGTCAAATTAAAAAACGAAGGGAGAGTTGATTTTCTTTATTCTCAGCATACTCTGTTTGACAAATGGGTCTTAACCACAGATGACAGTATTAGCTTCAGCCTCTCAGACAAGGAAATCTTGGCTGCTATTCCCTCTGCCCATTTATCTATGATAAATTTAAAGACACATGTTCCCCCTTCCTGGACAAACACTCTTCAACTCTCTTTCTTATCTAACAGTAAAATATGTTTGAAATCTCTTTATACCTGTCCTTTTTCCCTTTCTTTGAACGGGCAGCCTTGTACACAATACCCTCCGTGGACCTTGCCAGACAATAACACTGGCTCTGGACACAGCTCTGGTTTATGGCAGTTTGGGTCTGCACCTGATTTAGTGGCAGTTTGGGTCTGCACCTGATTTAGTGGCAGGGGCACTTCTGAAGCCTAGAAGTGTAGCCTATATGCACTTCTGTCTCTAGGGCTGTATTTTAAGTACTTTCACCTTCGTGTTATGCTGGGGTTTATTAACAAGCCTTAATCAAGCAAATAACCAGTAGTATTCAAATGATTCTGATATTCTAGGGGGCACTGAAACATAGAACAGACTGACTTTTCAAGACTGGAGGGAAAATCTGTATTTTAGCCAGAAACTCAAACATCATTTTTTGAGCGCAGAGGTAATGTCCTGTGTACTGGGTGTGTGTTTTTTCAGCTCTTACAGTTTGATATTCTTTTATTTGAGTCAACTTTTCAGAGATTTTTCTTACTATCAGTATAAAAACAAAACCATATCCGTGTGTCGCTGTTAACAGTAAGTTCATTTACACTTTTTTCTATGTGTATTTTGAGATGACCTTATTATAAAGGGTCAGAGTGAGAATTTCTTTGCTTTAAGCTGTAGCAAAACACTCAGTTTCTTATAATCTTTGCCACTGCCTTCCAGGCGCTCTGTCTCATCCTGCACTTGCTGGTTTGGTGTTATGACAAAAAGCAAATGCAGGTTCACAAAAGCATTACAGGCAGCAAATAGTGCTTTTAATGCTGGAGGTGTGTCAGCCCAGCGGTATCAAAGCTGAGACTTCCCTGACCTCCATCACAGGGCTCCAAAGCGGGTCAGGATCCAGCCTGCACCAACGGGGGCTGAACTCGCCGTGCCTGGGACACATGTGAGACGTGCTGGTGCGGGCTGTGCCACATCTCTGAGGTCCAGCATGGCACGTAGCATCTCTGTGCACTGAGCACCCATTAAAAGACTTAGTCCCCGGGCTTTGCAAGAACGTAAGACTACAGTTTCCTCACTACGACTGTTCTTTTAATATTAAAGTGGGAAGACATGACAGTAACAACAAATACACTGAACATCATGACAGGGACAACATGAAGCCCACTCTACAGTTAACCCAGGGTTGATGGAGGGGTGGCCGCCAAGCCTGGCCCCGGGCATGCTGTGAGGCGGTGAGGTGGCCTTCTGCCAGGCCCTCATTGCCAGACTGCCCCCTTGCCACAGCTGGCCCTGGTGCTGGCCCAAAATTCCCCTCACAGGCCCTTCCTGGCCACCCGGCCACCTCACTGCTGCCCTGCCGGGCTGTGGCCTGCCTGCCGCTCCCGACAGACCAAGGGCAGGAGTCAGCACTGCGCTTTGAGCTGGGAGAAGCTTTGGCTGGTGTCCGCTTTTCCCTGCCTGCCCCCCAAACATTTGTTTGTCTTAAATACAGCTTCTTTTCCTTGGGCTGCCACAGACTTTCCACCTCAGCGGCCAACCAACGGCCGGCAAGGGACATTCATTAGCAGCCATGAGGAACGCCGTCTCTCCCAGTGCCGGGGCCTTTCTGGTGAGGGAGGCAGGCAGCAGCTTCGCGTAAAATGCCAAACAATCTTCCTTGTTTTCCTTGGTTGCCAGGGTAGGAACTGACATTGTCCCCAGCGGAGCACAAGGACTCCCCGTGACACGGCGGGGACAATGGGAAGGTATGTTTTCTTGACCCACTGCAGGAAATCCTGTGCGTCTTGCCGGGGAAACGCAGCATTTTCCTGCCCCGTCTGCGGCCGGGCTGCGGCTCCAGGGGCCCGTGGCAGCCTGCTTGAATGCGCCTCTCTTAAATTTTGAGCCTCTCTTAAATTTTAACGGAATTTCGGTGCCCGGGCGGATCTAGGCACTGTGAACCTTGGCCCTGGGTGCTGGGGCAGTGCTGGGTGCTGGTGAGACGGGCCAGCCTCCCTCTGGGGCTGAGGGGGGACGGCACATGCCAAAAACAACGCTAAGCTTCGTGGCTATTACCTGCTACAGTGGATGCTGTCTCTCCTGGCTGAAGCTAAACGGACCATTTCCACTCAGCGTTGCTGCTGCTGTTGATTAACTGATTTATGGTGTTTTTTTTAAAAAAGAAACAATTCAGAAAGTGACGCATTACTTCTGCCTGTGGACAGAGGGAACAGCTGAAACGTGGGAGTCCAGACTACAGCTGTGTGACTACAGCTTTTTAAAAAAAAAAAAAAAAAAACACAACGCATATTTTAGTGAATAAAAACTACTGATTCCCTCTGCTGGCGTTATGGACCTTATTTACTTACCACAGTGGTGGTGATGGTTGTAGTCACCAGATTATCTGTGAAAAGTGAGACAAGCCGGAGAAGCCATGACCTCTTCATAACTGGGGGGTGTTTAAACCACAGCAGTCACCCCTTCCTCCGTTCCACCCATACCTCTGTATCTTCTCCTCTTCTCCTGGACATCACTTGGGGTCCTGTCACGCAAAGCAGCCTAACTGCCACAGACGCTTGCATCCATCAGGGGAATGGTGTCATTGCTAGGAAATAAATATTCACACAGATAAATTAGCTACAGAAGGGCTTCTGCAGCCACTTGGAAAAGCCTCACACTCTAAGACCCATCAAATGTTTAGGGAATGTGTGTGGATAATTTCTGAACAGGAAAAAACAGAACAAAAATTTTTTCCTATGGCGGCCACACACGGAGACAATGCCATTAAGGTTGGGTGTCAGATCCATCAGAGAAAATTATTAGCCAAGACTCCAGACAACCTGTTTACCAACAAGTCCGGGGCAGCATTTTTAAGTGTTTCTCTTTTTTTGCCCTAATTCCTTGCCAGGCAGCTACGAACAGGGGCATGCCCATGAACTTGGTGCACCCCATGTGCAAAATTCATGCTGCAAGGAGAAGGATGCATTTGTTGGAGAAATCATTTGCAAAAGCTAACAGGACTGGCTACAAGCCTCTCTCTACCTTTCCGCTTTTCTTTTCCCCTTCGGAACAGATGCAGGAAGGGAAACATCTCCTGGAAACATTTGTGCCAGAATCGTGTGATTCCTTGCACTTCCAAAATAACCTCCCTTACACAAATGCCTGTGATGGGAACATGCCGTTAGAGCAGGAGGGACACCTCCTTGCCTACATGCTGTTTCCCGGCAGCAGTGCAACAAGGCAGCTACCATAAGCATAATCTTATCATTAATCTGTGGATCAGGGACACATGCAGACACAGGCTACTTGAGAAGGAGAGTGCATGTTAGCAGGACCTCACGTAAACAGCTCCACAAAACAGATGTGATACGCAACATGCCAGTGGACCTAAACATGGGAAACTTTCACCTTGCACCAGGTAGGTCTGGCTTCTGGTCTTGTCACCAGTGGACAAGGAAATGTCTGCTGCTTTCCTGGAAATTAGGCTTTAAACCTAGCAGCTAGAGAGTGAGAGCACACAGGAATCAGGACTTTTTGTCAGGCATTTCTACTGGTGGTGTGTATGGGGGTACATCCTTTGACATATCATCATCTAAGCACCTACCTCTCCAGCTGTCCTTCCTACTGATGCCACACCCATCCCTGTGCCCAGGAGATAAAGCGCCTCTGGGAAGAAATATTTGCACAGGAAACACACATACATGGGGGTAGAGTTACAAATGCTGAGAGATATTGTTACCTGGCTTTTTGCCCCCCCTCTGGTGTTTCCTCCTCTCTCTGCGTCTTCTCACTTGCTCTCTTTCGTCATCTGTGCTTTGTCTCCCTCCTCACTGTGTGTCTTCGCTTGTCCCACCCTGCCCTTGCCCTCCCCTTCTCCTCTCAGCACTTCTGCCTTCTTCTGAGGTCCCGTAGCCTCTTCCTAGTGCTTGGAAAATGAATATAAAAACTGCAATCTCAACAGGAGAAGAAAGCGAACAGTTGCAATAAGCAACTCTTCTTCTCGGGAGCAGTCTGACCAATGAGTCATTCCCAGGGCTTTTGAAATGACAACAGGCATCTTCTCCTGTCTTTGCTGTTGCTGCCGTTGTGTTCCTCACAGCAATGCTTACCAGCCAGTGGAGAATGGGGCCCCCTTATGCTTGGTGCTGCATAAATCATTCTCTTTAGCCTGGGGAAAAAAAGAAAAAAAAAAGAAAAAAAAAGAAAAAACAACTAAAGAAGATGAATATGTGATTCAAGGATTTACTGCTCAGATTGCTTTGGGGGTCTTTTATTCCTCTCCCTTTCCTTTGTTTCTCTCCCAGGCTGCTGCTTCTGCTGACCTAGCCCTTCACCCCATCCCATCACACCCATGTCTGGCTGCCCCCATCTGATTTACCTTCCATTTCACTTTGTCCCCTCCTTTGTCCACCCACCTACTTCTCTTGCTGTCATTTGCTCCCTCTCTCGTGTGGCCAGATGCCCTGATTGCCTTCTCCATTCTGCAGTACTGGGTAGCTTTTCATCACCTTGCTGGTGGAATCAAGAGATGCAAAATATTCAGTGTGAGGTAGACACTGAATGGTTAAAACTTGGCAAAGTTATAGAAAACTGAAAACAGGCTCTCATAGCAGAAAGTGTCAGGTACCACCAGCTCCAGCTAAATTAAATTCTGTCCCTGTAGTGTGTATGCACAGACATTTATATTCATATTTTTAACAGCCTTCTAAACTCTGCAGTTCACTGACAAACCCTTCATGAAGCTATCATTCCTTTTTTAACACCTGAACTTTAAAATGTCACATATAGCATTTAAAAGGACAGACAAATAACCAAGGAAACATCCTAGCATGCATTTTGCTTCCTCTCCTTATGGTTGATCTAAAGTCCATGGAAATCAATGGCAGTCTTTCCATCTAGTCAAGCAGAGTTTGCATCCCGTAGCTTGGTTCCTCCTAAAATTTCAGACGAAAAAGACCCCACACAAATATGGTTTTTTGAGTTTTCTTTTACTCATGTATCTCGCAAAACTGATGTGCTGTCAAATGATCTTTTCAGTGCTAAATATATACCATTAACTACTAATAAAAAAAACAGGCTTTAAAAATTCAGCTCTTTTTGGCATCTGTACAGAGCATTCCACTTGATCTCACAAGATGTATGGTTTGCACTAGGATTGCAGTCACAGTTTTCTTGTTAAAGCTGTCAGCCGTTCCAGTGTCTATCTTTACAATGCAATTCAAACCTTGGTTAGGAAAATAGGCACTTTTGCTTGAACTATGATATGAAGATCCTTTGCCAGCCCTTTTCTGTATCCGTTTGCAGGCTACAGCTCCTGTTAAAACTAGGTTGCAACATGAAAACAAGGTAAGGAAGAGGCTGATCCTTTCTGTTTGAGACACTTCCTCCCAGTAGCAGAGATACTGTGGACATTAAATGCTTCCTTAAACATCTTATTTTTTTGAAAAATATTTCGTTAGAACCACTTACGAGGCAAAACTTCACTGTCTCATCTTGTTAGAGTTACAAAGGTAACTCCAGGACAGAACATTGCCTTTTGACTCTCTTAAAATAAGCAGAGAAATTCTCCTGAACATGAGATTATTTGCCATAGCATTGCATTGGTATCCAGTTGGACTCATTAGCAGATATTTGCTAATGGCATGGGAGCAGTGGAATCAAGTTGATTATTGTTTTCTTGTGAAAACCGATCATCTTCTCAAGACAAACGCGTGGAGCATTTTTGACAAGCCAGTGTAAATCTTCAGTCAATATTGCATGAATTGACTTTAATGTAATGACATAAAGCAAAGGGAAAATACAGGTACAGGATAAACATATGTCTCCTAATGCTTAGGCGCAATGGGGAGCCCCCTTATCTGCTTCCATAATGCGCCTTATTATGCTTAAGTAATGGGTATTAGAAGCCAAGCAGTATGTTACATCTCCTCCTACATGGTACATTCCCATACTGCCTAGATACATATGAATCCTGCATGTCACATGTCATTACATTTTCTGAGACTGTATCTCCATCCATGCTAAAAATACACAGAGAGAACGAGAGAGAGAGAACTTGAGTGTAAGCAACAGATACTTCTGCACAGACCCTTGGCAATACCAAAGAGTGAGAAATTTATACATGTGTTTATTATTCATCATTGTTTGAGGAAGAACATTTCTGAAGATAACTGGCCCTAGGGGTTTTCATAGCACGTGCCCGGTAGGTGCTTGCAGACATCCGTTTCCAGGCTGGATACGCTCAAGTGAAGCCCTCTCCACCTGCCTTTTCATCTACGTGGTGGCCTGATTTTTTTTTCTGAAGTGCTTAGTTACAGAGCAATTCCCATAAAAATAACTCCAGAGCTAGCCATAAATACTCGCACTCAGAAATTCCAGGCAGTGAACAAATCTGTGAAACTCATGACCCGCTGGTGTCCCGCTCCTATGCTACCGAAATACCGAGACCGCAGAGCCCTGAATCTGCTGTAGGGACAAGCCACCTTCCAGCAGCCTCTGCCCTGCCGCCTCTTCCCTCTCCCAGTGAGGGTCCCCACTGCTTGGGCCACCCACCTGCAGCACGGGGTGGCCTCTGGGAGTCCACATTGCAATAGGGATGCAATGCAGACCTTTTGGATCAGACTCCTCTCCTCTCCCCTAAAAAAACAGGGAAATGATTAGTGGCCCAAAACCTCGCTCTAGTGGCTTTATCGCTGGCTCTCCGGAGTTGGATTTGGTTTTACGTACAAGAGACAGGGGAGGAGCAGCAGTCCCCTGGTGACATGTGTCAGGCAGGAACATGGCACATGCTCGAAGTACCCCCGGTGTCCCCGGCTTTTGCACTTCTGCGTGAACAGCCGAATGGGCAGACCCCTCCTGCTCGGCTGCAGCAGATGGAGTGGTGAGGCAGGCTGCGTGTCTGCGGGGCTGGGCAGCGGAGCTGTGCTCTCGAGCTCCAACTAATGAAGCTGATTTGATGAGCTGATTATTCTTGTGTATTAGTGCGTCGCTGGCATGGTGCTCCACGCTGTACCAGGCACAGAAGGAAGGGTACACCACGGGCCCCCTACTGAGCTTTCTACCTAGGCAAATGGACCAGACGATCCAGAAAGATGGGGTTCTGGATGACAAGGAGGAGACGAAGCCCCTCTTTGTAACAGAGCACTGCAGCTTTCTGAGCTGGAATGTAGCAGCATTCCTAATTTAGATACTCTGGTTGAATTTTAAGTGGAAGTGAACAAAACATTTGAAAAGCTGTCCCTGTTCTCTCAGCAGGGAGACTTCGAGAATTTTCTGGGTTTGGGGAAGAAATACTGGCACAAAAGCAGCCAGCGTTTTCCCAGGTAGAGATGTGATTCCTGGAAGCAAGAGCGGGTTTTCTAGGTGTGATGGATGTAAACAAAGAGGGGTTGGTTATCAGGAGGTGATTCATGATGGGAGGGATAATGATGAATAGGTGTTATGACAACAACTGCTCTGCAGCTGTAGCTCTCTCCTCTGCCACAAGCTGCCAAAAACTCACCAGCTTTCTCCTGGGACCTTCTAATGACAGTAAACAAGGCTTGACAGTGTCCAACACAGAAAGTACATGACTGTTGACCTCCTCATGGCAGGAGAAAATTGGCTCAATAACATCAAGACGTGGGATTGCAGGTACTTGCTAGGTCTCTGGGTTTTTGCAGACAGCAAAACATCCCCCAGACAACATTATTCCTGGTTTACATAAGACATTAATTATGCTAATAATGTTTCTACCTGTGCAGTTTCTCCAATTTTAGCTAAATATTCCTCCCCCAAAATGCAGAAAAGTACCCTCTGGGAGCCCAAGGATGGCTTTTTATATATTTTTTTGTTCATTTCCACTCCAAATTGAATGAGAGCAAGCCCCAGCAGAATTTTTTTTCAGGCAGAGCGGCAGTTCTGCTCTTGCTGAATCATCTGTGACAATGATTAGGCAAGAACACAAAAATAAACATTCCTTGGCAGCCAGGCTCCAATCTCCCCTACAAAGTATCAAACCCACCATTTACAGATCAGCCACAGAGTTTGAAAAATACTGCGCTAGGTCACTTAGTCTGTGCTTGGCACAGAGAACAAGCTGTACCGAACACAGAGCAGCTCAGCGCAGTCCAGAGGAGGGACCAGCTATACACTGGTGATCAGGTGCTTGAACAGAGCTACTGTGTAGTCTCCACCACGGTATCTGCACACACGCAGAATAAACAGGAGAGGTTTGCTAGAGGGTCCAACGTGAGGCTGCATGCATACAGAGGTCTGCTGGAAAGCGGGGCTGACATATGATAGTGTTGCTCCTAATATTTATGTATTCATATAGAGTTGAATATCTTTCCAGATTCCCTTGCTTCAAGTGCCTTATTCATGCGAGTCCCACGCTTCACCCCATCCGGGAGCTTTCTGCTCGTCAGCTCCTCGGCTCTGTCATTCCTCATTACAACAGTCACCTATGAGAATAGGTAGAGAAACAAAAGGCCAGATGCACAGCTGCACAGATGAGTGGAGCACACTGTAACAAAGGAGAGCAACTCTCTTTGGACATAACTAACATGTGCGAACTTGCTTGACTGTTTTTAATCCCTTTTCTTGTTGCCTGTTCTCACAGCTATGCTGAATTTAAACATACAGTGTTTTCCAGGCACAAGTGTCCTCCTTTTCATATGATAAAGCCTATTGAATCTGTATGTTGAGGCATTAAGGAGAATGGGGACTCAGGGAGAAGGAAGGACAAAGGGGAAGGAAGAGTGAGGGTGAAGGCAGAGAACTTTTGAGTCAAAGTCACTGAGTTCCTTTCCCAGTTCTAACAGAAATTTTCCTGCACACCATCGCACATGCCAGTTCACCGACCTGTGCCCTGACTGGGAAATCTGTCAAATGGGAACACCACACAGCACACACCATGAGGTCTTGCTGGGTGTCCTTGCTGGGTGTTTGTGAGTTTCTGAGATCCCACTTAGGCTAGCACCATAGAGGAGCTTTTCACTAACCAGGCAGAAAAGGAAGCGGAGGCTCTGAGATCTAGAAACATCAGTCTGAGGATTCATGCCTGGCAAAGAATGTCAATACTATTGCCAAGTGTATTCTGCTGAACTTTCCATGAGGCGACTCTTCTTGTTTCTACACAACAGCAAATACCCCATGAGGTATGAAAGACCACTGCCATATACCTGCACCACATTTCCACTGCAAACCAAACTACTCAGGGATTAAAATTTCAGAGAAGTCACGGGATGGTGCAAGGAGTGGTGAGTTCAAGGACCAAGAGCAAGGGGAAATTCCAGTTTCCCACACTATTCTCAATCACTTCTACAGCCATTGTAGATCCAGTGGCTTTATAGCTGGAAAGTTGTGTTGTACAGAAAGGCTGAGTTTCCCACCCAGAATCTAAAAACCAGAACCTTGTTCATGGCAGAGAGTCACTGGACACCCCCTCCCTACCTTGTGCCTTGGAAAGCTGAGATGAGGAGGTGCTCAGGCAGAAGATGGTATCTGCTGTCCAGGGGCGCTTCTGCTCTGTAGTGGGATGGGATTGGGTTGGACACGCAGCTGGTCTGCACAACTTCATGGTGAAGACCTTTCTGACTCTCTTACCTCCAGGAGCAGAAGTCTGGATTACAGACAGTCCTCTGGCTCAAGAGCTCTGCTGCCACTCCTGAACTATTGGCCCAGCACAGGAGCTGTACAGCGGAGTCACAGAGGCAGAGCACACCTCTCCTGCAGAGCCACAGTCACCACCTGCCTACGAGCTGCTCCAGGGGCTCCAGCTCCACTCAGTTTCCCACTACATATTTTGATTGTCAGTCTCATGAAGATTTTGATAAGAAACTTCCTGAGCCAGGGAGATTGGCTGCCTGCTTTGTATTTTTGCTGTTGTGACAGTGTAGGACCCCACATTTCTAGGTAGGACACAAAGTGGTAGATAGCTCAGAAGACACTCTTATCTGAGGTTTATTGAACTGTCTTATTAAATTGCTGCTCTCCAGTCCATCTCTCCACTGACTACATAGGTTACCTAAGGTATGTCTCAGGGAGGTGTCTCAGGTCTCCTCCCAAAGCTTTGGTAAGATAAAACCAGGCCTGCATGTGCAATGACCTCTGCAGTGGCTAATAAGCTGGGTGTGCTGTGCCTGTCTCCTTGTGCCTTCAGCTGTGTATTTCTGTTTGCCACGCATCCCTCTTCCCCTCATTCTTTCTCTCTAGCTCCTTTCTTTTTCATCCCTTTTTTCAGGGATGAATACATAACCCCACATCTTTTTATAAAGCGGTTATACAACACCTAGAACAGCACCCAGACATGCAATGCCCTGGTCCATGCTGGACCGTTTGCTCTGAGTCAGCTTCCTCTATCATCGTGTGCATGCAAATTAAACATATTTTTCTGCACAGGCCATTGAGAATAACTTGAGTGCTTATTTTCTGAGCCATGCTATAGTTTTCTTCTTGATAAAACATAGAAAGTTAAAAAAACCTGAATCATGCTCACTTTAAATGACTACTGAACGAAGGCCTAATGGATAAATTAGGCATTTCGTGGCTGTGAAGGTGGCACCTTTCAGTGACAACCCATGGTGAAAGCTTTGGGAGCGATGACCTGGTATGGTGGCACGTTAATGTGAACAGCATCTCTCAGCTACGCATTTTATGACAGGATCTGAAGAATGAAGGGTTAAGAATATATTAGTTATCAACTTCTTTTCAGATGAGTTTCTTAATACAGTAAGGCTTAAAGGCAAGCTGGTAGGGTGCTGTGAAATTTATAGATATTTATGAAACAGTGAGCAAACCTAAAAGGCTGCGTTTTTTGAATGTGACTTGATAATTTTCTAGCACAGTTACAAAAGAGAAAAGATCTGCATTTGGGTTATTGTTTTGGAGACTTGTTGCTTACCTAAATCTTGAATCAAACCGTTTCTGATGTGGAAGTTGGATGGGAGAAAATTCTCCTACACCCTGTTTGCACCCCCTCTGCCCTGTGCTAGAGGTGAGGTGTTGGTGAGAGTCGCCAAGAAAATGAGTGGCAGCGTTTGGAGATGGAGAGGCAGAAACCTAAGCCAGGACACCTGGGAGATGCTCTGATCTAGCACATGCACCTCTCTGGCAGGGCGAACCAACGTATCAGGAACATACTCGTGCTTCCTTTTTCCCTCTTCCCCTCTTCTTCATTCCTCCAAAATCCAAGTTTTGTCTTACGGAAACAACCAAGCCCTAGAAAATTTTACTCTGACACGCTAATTCTGAATGTTGGGGTTTTTTCTAGGAAAGGAGGGTAAACGAAATGGAGCATGAAGGAGACTAAAGCTCAAGTGGGGCAGAAGCTTGTGTAAGAGAAGATTAACACTGGAGAGCTGGCTAGGAAGGGGCCAGAGTAAATCATTTCTCTTCATTAGAAAATTAAGCATATGCAAGGAGTAGCAGACAGTGGCTATGGGAAAACCTGTCAGAACAAAGTAGCAGTCTTCCATTCTCTCCTACCTACAGACGCAGCCAAACGCACAAGAATGGGGTTGGGGGTTGTTCATAAATAGTCTGGCTGCTGTTTGTCAGAGGCAACAGTTGAAATGTCCGTGCACAATTGCTACTTTAGCATGTGCTAAAAATGACAATGGCATCCAGTCGCAATGGCCCCGCTGAGAACTGCCGTTCCAAGTCACAGTCATAAAACTACTAGTGGGTGGTCTTCATCTCCGCTTGTCCTCATTACCATTTCATTGTGTTTCTGTGGCCCACTGCACCATGGCACTCCCTGCATTTTAAAGCATTTCATTGACGGGGTAGTTTGACATTCATATTTATATGTCCTTGTTGTATTGCAGTGGTTTCTCCTATTCTTGGGATCCAAGCCTTTTGTGAAATGGTGCGAGGAAGATGTGTATTCAGATCTTGGCCCAATGAATTGGGTATTGTCAGGACACAACAGAAAGTATTGAGGATTTAAACATCCGGGACCCTATCCTGCTGCTGCTGAATGTAATAGAAGGGTTTTTCTTGCCAGGGACTGCAAGCAAGGCTGTGTAAGAGGTCAGATGGGCAACACATACCTGGTTTGGGGTTCAAGAGCAAACTTACCGGGTTACAATGTTAACTGGAGGCAGTCTGCTCTCCATCCTCCTCTGCCAGGAGTGGACAACAAAGCTCCTGTTGACTCCACAACCAGAAAGTCCAAACCCTAATAATATCTCTTTTGTTTCCTAATTCTTGTTTAACATGCAAGTCAAAAGTTAAGCAAAGCCTATATGCAGCTCAGTGACTGGGCAAAGCTTGAGCTGTAAAAGCAAAATGTTTGCCAGACCTGTGGAAAATAAAAACAAGAGAGACAGCATACACAGTAGAAAAAAGCCAACTATTGAAACCTGAAGATTTACTTCAATTGTTTTACTCTGTGCTCTTGGCCGATGGCTCCTCTTCTTCAGGAACTGGGGCCAGAGCAGAGGATTTGTCCTCTCCCTCCATTCCTCAGGCAAGATGGCTGGGTGGGGGGCACAGTGGAGACTTGACACATGCTGGGCTGCCTTGCCCTAGCTGGAAAGCAGAGTAAAGTGGGCAGGCATAGGAGGCATGTAGGGCTTCTGCCATTTTGCGGGGCCAACGTGTACATAGCTGGCTTGCTGTGCAGCAAATACCCCAGTTCTGCATACATCGGGCTGCGCTACACGGCTCTTCCGACTTTCCAAGTTTTGCTTGTTCCAGGCACATAAAGGAGCAGCTGCTGCTCATGTGTGCATGCATTGTTGCCCAGTGAGGAGTTGAGGATGTGTCTTGGCAAATGGCAAGAGCCTTAAGTTTGCAGGTAAAATGCCACAGAAGGGAAATGAAAAGATAGGCCCAACTGAAAACCTATGAAGGTGTTCGTTTAAATGCTCTACAGATGACTGTTCAAAGTAGGGCAAAATATGGCTTGCAAATCAACCTAAAGAATGAATAAAATATCTGACATGGGCTTTCTCCAAATTTTCCATAAAAAAATTACCTGTGGACAAGAAGTCAAGGGGCTGCTTTTAGCCCAAAGTCCAGCCTGCTCCAGAAGTGCCCCTTCCTGGAGTGTAGATTTTAAACCTGACCACCTTCTCAAACCATTAGTGAGAATGCCAAAATTGCTAGAAGAGCCCTTACGAGGCTTAGACCCCCCACGAGATCCTAATTCCCTTCTTTACCCAGAGGACAGGACCATGCAAGAAGGAGGTGTGCAGGCATCTCACATTGCTCTTCCAACACGCCTCAGTCCTGATCTGCAGGCTTTCAGAGCAGGATTCATCCCCTGTGCTCATTCGGTCCCTGGCCTCAGCTGTTGGTGCCAACAAAGAGAGCGGTGAGAGCCAAGTGGGATGACAGCTTTTGTGTTGTGCTCCTTGGCCCACTAGAAACTGGACAGTGAGACAGCAATAAAGATGCCTTTCTCAACCATTGTGCCTAGATCCACAGCAAACCACCAGCAGCAATAACTGAATCCTGTACTTTTAAGCTTATGTAGCAAGGACCTGAGATGGAAGAGGTGGCTCTGGACACACGGAGTGGGCCAGTACGCATGTCTGTGGAGTATCTCTGACATGCTCTAGACTCAGGGCAGGAGATCCCTGCCTAACCCTTCTCTGTGAGACAGGAGTCATGCACAACAGAGCTAGCAATTGTAACACTATTTGTTTAAATATTGTTTGCCATGGTTGTAGCACTTCTGTTGGTGAATGATTGATGGACCAGCTGGAACTGCATTGAGCATATTCATTAAGTTTTTGGTATATTTTTGCTTTTGGCTGTCAATGGTTTAGACTCATTATTTTCATCTTGTGCCTTATTTATGAGCTGTTTGAGTTGACAGTTTCCTATTTGCCATTCACCCCTCATGGTATTGAGCTGATCACCTAAACCACACAGTACCCCTTCTGTTTCCCTCTAGGTAGGTGAAACTTGTCAAAGAGAACAGTAAACAAGAAAATACCACCATGAACGCATAAACATTCGTGGTTTTTATGTGAATGAGGGCATTACAAAGAGCAACAAACCACTCCCAACAATAGTCAGCCCTCACTTACCTAAGGAAATGTCCAGAAGACACAGCATGGAACGAGAATTCAAACGGAATTTAAACAAATATTCACCAGTCCTGTTCTTCAGCACTTAACCTGCTCTGTTATTTGGACCCTCAGTCTTTGGTCATGTTGGAGTCTTTCTTGGAGATAATATTAGCTTGTATTTTTAATGCTAGTGTGTGACTTCCTGATGAATTCTCTTACTACTCATGCAGGAGAGGGGAGAGGTTCACATTAAGGAGCCTAACCAGTTATTTGGTTATTACTTTGATCTGCAATGTGTGCTCTTACCAGCCTAAAAAATAAATGAACTTTAGACAAGGTTCTGACCTACATGAAAAAATGAGACCTGACATTTGAAACTTATTAAGCGCTTTAATTTAAAAGGCAAGTAATTTCTTCAAATGCATGTAGCTTCCTCCCATACTTGGAACTGCACGGGTGCTCAAGTCTTCCACCAAACTGGGAGCATCACTCATTTTAAAGCCACATTGCTTCCCCTCCCCAAAAAACCTGCAAAAGAGAATCTATAACAATTTTGTTGTGATTTAACTTTTTTCCCCATGTTGCTAACAAGCAAAGGGGGGGGAAGGTGCCAGCTATTAGACTAACATATTTGACATCCTACCTTGATTCATTTAAGAAAGACTGCAAGAACATAAGATTGTGAGAGAGATTGTTACAAAGGATTGCAAAAAGATGAATCCTAGAAGAGATTGCACAAGAAAGATTGTTATAAATCATGTGCAAAGACTGTCTATAGACTGCAGGGAAATATGGAAAGAAGAGAAAAGAAACCTTTTTCCTAAATACGGAAAAGACAGGTTTAAAAAAAGAAGCAAGGGACACCAGAACACTGCTGCTTTGAATGTTGCATTATGTTTAGTTGGATTTCGTGTAACAGTATGTGTCACTGATGTGACTCCTTCAGCATATACATAAGGATAAAATTTTGCGCGGTGGTATTTTACATTGCATATAGCAAAGAGAAAAATAGAAATACCCTTTTGAAAAAGTGTTGGGTTTTTTTACTTTAATTTTCTTTTGTCATTATTGCTACTGGAACTTCTGCCTGTGGATCCTGTTGTAATTAGGAGAGGTTTTGCTGTGCATTGTCCTCAGTGCCTGGCTGCTCGAAGGCTGCTCTGCTCACTTAGAAGCGCTCAGCAGGGAAACAGGGTCGAGTTGGGAATCAGCACGGACAGCTGTGACCCAGCGTTGCCCAGTATCCAGCATTACCGAGAGGACCCAGTCATAGGTGGGCAAAGTGCCCTGGTCCCCAAGCGCCATCACCTATATTACCGTATGTACACTCTGATAGGGTGCCAACAAGCTCCTCAAGCTCCCCCACTCCCTCCAGCCCCATCCTACCCGACTTCTCTGGGACGCCAGGTCCTCGCACCTCCCCTGGCTTAGTGGGAACGTTGCTTCCCAAGAAATCAAGCTGCCCCAAAGGCACCTGTCTCAAGATGAGAGAAAGCAGCCGTTCCTGGACCGGGCCAGGCATGCGGAGGTGCAGGCACTGGGGTCGGAGGTCTTGAAAGGTTCCTTCCAAAATGCTAGGAGTCACATTGTGTTTTGAAGGCTTAATTTGGTAACTGGGCAGCCCCCCCCGGCCATCTGTGCCGAGCGGTATCTGCTCTCACTGGCTGGGCAGAGGCACTTGGCTCCCCCCTGACAACAGCCTGACACCTCCGATTAGAAGCACAGCCTCCCTGTGCCCCGCTGTCCCCCCACCCTCTCTGGGAGAGGCACCTCCTGCCAGGGGGGTGTTTGGGTGCCCAAATCCGGGCAGAAGTGTGGCCGGAGTGGGTCTCACCAGCAGCACCTCTAGCACAACAGGAGCCGATAGCAGGTGCCAAAGCAGGAGATGGGTACAGCGCCTCCCTGCTGCCCCCTCCCAGCCTTTGGGGGTCTGCGGGTTGGAGTGGCAGGAAGACTGTGTTCACAGCCACCGAGTGTCCACCGAGGCTCCGATTTTGAAGCTTTTCTTTCAGGCCTAGGCACTGTTCTTGTAAGTGACTCCAAAACTGAATTGAACCGCAGCGTTCAGAAACATCAGCAAGAAGCATTTTTTTGTCGTGCAGATGATTTTGGACACACTCTCAATGTTAGACTATCACCTCTTCAAATGATCCCCCTTGAAGGAAGGGAAAGCAAGTGTGGGAATGCCTAGGTGGTCTGAAAAAACCTTCGGCGCTGTTTTGATACCAGCAGTGGCATTGCGTTTCATTCTGGGAGGAATATTCATGGCTAAGCTCTAAGCCTCTGATTTATAATGGAAATACTGATAGATCCAGATCCATTTGCAGATGCTATTATAATGTTTCATCCTGGGGAGGGGAGGGGGAAGGGAAACAGCCTCCTTCCCTTTTCATTTTAAATATCGGTACACTCTGATATTGGTTTCATGAAGCATTTGGATGGGTCCTTATTCACAAATGAATAAAAATGAGTAAAGTCCTCAGAATCAAAGGTAAGCCAAAACTGGCACCCATAAGCACAAGGCAACCCAGAGAGCCCATCTGCAGCCAAACCATGCAGCAGACCCAGACACAGCTTAAAGGCTGGCAACAAGACCGCCTGCAGAATCTGCCAAGGAGCCAGATGCTGTTGCTTCCCAAGCTTGGCATGAGGGTTCCTGATTGCCATCCAACAAAGAGGAAAAAGAGGAATGATATAATGTGGTGGGATAAAACACATCCCACCTCAACCTCCTTTATTGCTCATTGAAAAAAAATCGTGGAAGATACTATTGGAAATGTATCATTGTTTTCAGAAATACATACATTAGCCACAACAATGGCCTTGCCAAATGGGAAAAGTAGGAGCTATTTAAATGTATGTGCCATTTAAAAAAAAAATTAAATCTTCATATGCTGTGTTTTGGGTATGGATGTCTTTGTGTCTTTTGTTAACTGTTACAGTGATAACCACTAAAATGAATACAAGTGTGGCAAAAAGCTTCCAGTTTTTTACAGCAATATTTCAAAATCCCCTGTCTCGGCACAGCTGTCTAGATCAGATAGATCACGGTGATGGCTACCGAAAGTAAAGAAGCCAGGTTTGTAAAACAAGGTGCAGCGAAATAAAAAAGGAAACTGTAAAGAAAGATATGTGTTGAAAAAGACATTACAAAACAAAAAATATATCAAGGCATAATACAGATAAGGGCTCTGCTTTTCTACATTTGCACAACTCTTGTGTTGATGTAACTTGATTTCATTGGCATCACACTTGAGGGAAACCGGAGTAATACTGTGAAGGATTCGGCCCAGGCAATATAAAAAGAGGTCTTGGGGTTGTACACCTGAGGATGTATAAAGCCATGAGAGCACCATCACATATGGCAGTGGAAAGGACGAAGCAAAATAAATAGGAAAATATATGTAAAATAATACGCTGCAGGTAGGCAAAGAAATGAGAAGCAGTAAAAAAGTGTTGTAAAAGAAGAAATAAGAAAATACTGGTAGAGTTACCTGAACAATAACAGCTGTTATCATTACTCTTATCATCATCATCATCATCTCATATTTTGGAAAATACCAGGTGCTTCCATAAATGATATTTCAGGGTAGCTCAAACATATTTGCAAATCCAAGTCAGTTTTGCCAGAGATTTTCAGTTGAAAGAAATACATCAGAACATGGTAGACAAACCGGTCCCATAATTTCCATTGCTAGCTGTTTTAGCATAGTCAAAAAATTCAAGCACCCATTAAAAAACAGGAGGCTTCCTATAAAATCAAGGGTGAGGGATCCCCTTTTATTCAATAGCACAGTGGTTAGAGCAATCACTGAGGACAAGGAGACTCAGCTTCAATTAAGCCTGTAGTCCTGTGTCCAGGGTGTTGTCTGAACAAGGCTGTGGTGCAGCTTCAGATCTCTTCTGGCCACAAGAGAATATTGAATATTAAACCTGAGCCCTCCCCATTAACAAAACTGCTCTGGCTGCTGTGATACTGGCTCACAGGAGCACTTCTCTCCCATTCTGTCATCCCAGATTTTACATCCCTTAGCTTTCATTAGTATTTTTTATTCTAATTATTTTATTGTAATTGTTTTGGCTTAGGAAGATGTTTCATTTTCTTTACATGAATCAAATCACTTTTAGATTTTCTTTTTTAATTCCTGTCTGGTTTTGGTCAGTCTAACCCATTTTAATTCTTTATCAAATCTAATCAAATTAGTCATACTTTCAATACACACATTCAATAACCCAATTAGTTGCACAGTCCTTCTTATAACATTTTCAGCAGGTTAAGTTGAAAATACTTGGTGAAATATGAGCTATGGAAATATGTTTATTGTAAAGTAAGAATATAAAACAGTGAGAAGTATATTGTGAAGTGTTACATACTAGAAGATACAAGGTTCTTGGTGCATCTCTCTAAGTTTCAAGTACATATTTATATTTCCAGACCGCTGTGATAAATTTATTGTATGTGTAAAATCCCCACTGTTAAGAATTTCAGTGACAACCACATTTACGCACTGGGAACTGAAGAACTGCGATACCATGAGAAGGTGTATCTCAAATTGTTTCTCTCACCTTTGCAAGCTACCAGGAGATGTTTCCCTTTCTGGATGTGGGCATTTCAGACTAGTAATAAGGACGGCTGCAGTTTGAAAGGCTGTTAGGTGTTCTTAGAGCTGACCACTCCAGAGTATGTAGCCTAAAAACTATGTATTATGATACATTTGTTTCTTGCTCAATATAACTCTCTTCTTAGGGGACAACATTGCCTACTGCAGCGAAATCATATCAGGATATCATATTATATAATGAATTACAGTATTACAGAAAACACAGGCACTAATGAGACTATAAGCAGGATGGCCCAAGATTTTCTATTCTAAAATGTTGCTTTGTTATGTCCTAACTTGGCTGAACATTCACCACTGGAGGTAAAATTTTCCATGATGCCTGGCTGTCTCAGGCTGATAATTACAGTTCTTGTTTTGCTAAGTTTTAGAAAAAAAGCTCCTTCCTTAAATAGGGCCATTTTCTCATGTGAAATGAGTTCTTACATTAATTGACTGGCTTAGGACTTCTGTTCTTTGATGGAAGGAATAGGAAAAAATGTCACCTAAGATTTGATAACAATATGGTGTATCAGCAAAATGCCACCGAGCCTGACCATGTTGCAGCTTTGAAGAAACCAAGTTGGTTGTGTCCAGCAGAGATGGGCTGGAGGCAAGCACCGAAATCCTCTGGGCAGACCTGAGCAGAGGTCACTCTGGGGTGATGTCCCTACGTCTCGCTCCCTCGCCCTTGCTGCCCCGGGGTGCTGCTGCTGCCTGCAACACCCCCAGCTTTCTCACTTTGGGGAGCGGGAGCACCTCCCCTGGCTCCAGCCCTATGCTGAAATAATAGGAAACCTCCTTTCTGGGGGTGTTAAGGCTGCAGGGGTAGACAGTGGCTCTCATGACGTGATGACTTGCGCTCCCTCCAGCTGCCTCAATCGCTGCACGGGGCTCATGGCGAGCACCCTGCCGCTGTGCCGAGCAGCAGCCCTGGGAGGCGGGGAACACCCTGTCCATCTCTTGCGGCCGGCAAGAAGTTGAAAGGGGATTCAACGCAGATCCTGGACCCAATTCCCAGCCCTCCCTGAGATGGTCGGCTGCTTTGGCAGAGCAAGTGTGCCCGAGTGCCAGTGGAGGTCCCTCCACCGAGGATTTCTTGGCTGTTGGGGTGTCCCCGGCCTGTGGAGCACCTGGAGAGCTGGAGCCCGCCGGCAGCAGCTGTGTCAGAGGGGGCTGGTGGGCCAGCAGGCTGGGCAGCAAGCAGCAGGGGGGCACCCTGAAGGGCCCTGTCCCCGCTAACAGAGGGGAAAGCAGACTCTGGGTTATTAACGGTTTCCCTGGAAGCTGAACCAGGGCCCGGGCCAGGGCAGGCAGACAGCCAGCCCAGCACCCCGGGAGGCTTCCTAGGCTCTCTTCGCCCACCTCTTTTGCTCCATCCAGTGGCGAGGAGCAACCTTGGAGCCTCCAGGCTTTGAGGCTGAGGCCAAGGGGCACAGGGCGCCTCAGCCACCCTGCCGGGGTTTCCTGCAGCCCTCAAAGATGATGCCCTCCCCTGCCCCCAGCTCCTCCCCAGGTACCAGGATGCCGGGAGCGCACACAGCCCCTCCATCGCCCCCACAGAGAACGGCTAGCTCAGGGCTCCGGCACCCCTCCAACTGCAAGACACCATCGCTGCCTTACAGCCCTGGCTGCCAAGGAAGCAGCAGCAGCCACAGACCCTCGCCTTCGGGTACCAGCGGTGCTCTACGGCCAGCCAGCTGCCTGTCCAAATCCTCCCTGGGGTGGGACGGTGAGGAAGGGGCAGCTGATTTCCCCATCACTTCTGGGAAGAGTCAGAGCAATGGGGGCCAAGGCCAGGAGGGGCCCCTTCACTTCAGTCTGAAGCCAGGGGGAATGTTGGATGCTGGAGAGAGCCCTCAACCCCAGGTTTCCACCCATACCCAAGGCAAAGGCAGCCTGAAGGGTCTACCAGCTACTGCCAGAGCAGGTCCTCAGGTGCTCATCACCAAGGGCAGCATTTGGCCCTCCGTGGTTTGTTTGGGATTTTCTGTTTTCTTCTTTTTTTTTTTTTCTCTTTTTTGTCTTTGACATTCATGTCTATTTTGTCAACGCTAAAACCAGAAAACCTGCATTCTCACAATAATTTACGTGTCGCCTAAAAGAAATGTGCATTGTCTCAGCAGCAGGGACCAGGCAGCGAAGAGTGAGAACCTTCAACACCCTCCTCCCCAGTCTGTCCTCTATTACCTGGAGCGTTTTGATGCCACAGGATAAAAATAAATAAAAGCAAGTACTTCCACTTCCTTGGAGCGGAGCTGATATGGCAGTAGCTCACTGGATGAGAGCAGCTCAGACCTGAAAAGCTTTCTTCTCTGTTGGGATCACAGCTTGAGCGTAGGCTTGTTGTGTCGGAATGGGCCTACTGTACCCAAACATCTGAGCTTTCTCCAGCTCCTAGAGGAACATTTTATACTCATTATACATGCAGCAGAATTTCAAAATATGTCCCTGGGACCAGAATGCAGGAGGAGGACATTAAAGGTTAGGAGGTAGTAGGGGAAAAGCAAAAGGAATGAGTAATCTGGAGTTGCCTGATAACCCTTCGAGGCTTAGCCAAAATTAACCGTATCGAGCTGTCGTGAAAGGGGAAGATGTGCTACTTGACGTATTGTTAACAAAGAGAGGATTTTATTGCTTTAGGTACCTTTTAGAAGTAAAAAGCAAAGGATCAGCTCCACATCCCAGGTTTCAAAATGTTATGATCTAAGCGCAGAATTCATCACTGCCACAGCTAAGAGATCATACATCCTGGAGTGTCATGAGCCATCCGTGATTTGTGTCATTGCAGAGGATGATAAATCACTGCTAAAGACATAACAAGCAGCATCATCGCTGCAACACAATAGATCATGATGCATCAAGATCTTTGCTAAAATATTATTTACAGTTAGCAGGGGCTTGGAATGGCAAAGCAGAAGCTGATATTAATCTTCCCTGCATTGTGCCTTTGTGCACACTAAGGGCCCTGCCCTGGGAAAAATGGGATCTGTAACGTTCACTGATGCAATAAACACTGGTTGTATTCACTGGGGCTGAGAGGGATTAAGTGTGTGTGTGTGTGTATATATATATATATATATATGTATTTATAGAGAAAAGGAGTGACAGCAAGAGCAAGTGAAGTTCCATTCTTCAGAGCTTTGAGAACTTCGTGATTACACTGTTTAGAGCCCATCTGTAAATGCAGACATGTAAAGGTCTCTGTTCCTTACAGCAACACTGGGGAGAGAATTTAGTCATAAAGCTTGAGGGGAAAAGGGACTTACTGGTTTTCAGAAAAAGCTCTTAAGATCTGGAAAAGTCTTAGGAGTTCTTCCAGCTCTCCTCCTATACAGCACATGCAAAGACTTAAAGAAATTAAGCTTTACTCCCAAAACTACTTTGGGAATCACTTTAACAATTTGCAATAATTAATATTTGGGGGGGTTGCCTTAAAAATAAAATTATCCAAAAAAATACATACCCCCAAAGCCCCTCAAAACCCAAAAAATCCCAAACCCAGACAATTCAAACTTCTGAAACCTGCTACCAGCTATTTTTATAGGAGACTCTCTGGAAACAGACTCTCACTCTGTCAATCCAGACAAGTGTTTCTGAGGCACTGGGGACTGTGTGTTATTTCTCTTTCTTATGCAGGACATTGCTGATTTAGGTCACATCAACAGAACTAACAGTTCCATTTAAAGAAACGCTGAGATGGGTAGAAAGTTTTTTTTTTAAAAAAAGACTTCCTGCTGGAAGGAAATCTGCATTTCCAAGCTGCTGATGACCTTTTTGACAACAAAAACCCGTAATGCTTTACAAGAGTCTACTCAGCTCCAGCCTTACCCTGTCAGCACAGGAATATTATCCACCTCCTGTCATCCTAAAGACAAAAGACACAAGTAAAGTGCCTTTCAGTTTTATATCAGTTACTCATCCTGTGTTTGCCTCATGATGTGAAGCTGAACCCTCCCACAGACTTTAATTGAGTTAAATCATTGCCAGAACCTTTTAGGCTCCCTCTTGCGCACCCTTCAATGCTTGCATCTCTGATGAGGCGTGTGAGTGGGGACATGCTCCCAGGACATCTGGGCAGCAAGCCATCTACCTGTGGGCTCCAAATATTTCCATCAACTATATTTCACTTGAACGTTTCTTTCCTGTTTAGGTGATTATCAAAGTTGGGGAGGGTAAGAGGGAGGAGCCACGAGCAATTTACTGGAATATGTACAGGCATTCCCCAGATTTCCCATCCTCCTCCTTAATTGGATATTATCCCTCATTAATGACTCTGTCAGAGCCTGTAGAGTACTAATTGTCTGTGGTTCCTCTCTCTTTCGCTCTCCTCTCCCCTCCCAGAGATTAGTCTTTTGTTTGAGTTCATGAAGTTTAATTTCTGTTCCTCTCACCAAGATGGGCAGCGCATCCAGCCTTTGTTCCACCAGAGCCCTGAAAGTCTGGCATCACCTCCCTGGGAAGGTGTTTTAGGATAAGAGGAAGACCCCAAACCTTCTGCTTGCTTCATTATCAGTCACCAAAGCCCAGCTACGCCGACGCTCTCGCCGTGGTCCAGCATAGCGGTGAGCCTGTTGCCACCTCGCGCACCCACAAAGCTCCTGTTTCACGTCTCAGGCAGGTGGAAACCCAGAAGGAGAGTCAGAAGTCATCTAAGCCTTTCAAAAAAAGCAGAGGGTGGGTGGACATTTGCTGTGTGTCGCCTCCATTTATCTTTTGAGGGGCTTGTGTGCTTTCAAAGCGAAACAGCTAATCCCAGAAGAACAAACAAACAAACAAACAAAACTTAATTTAAGCGCCTATTAATCAAGGACTGACATGAAAAACGAATGGTTTTGAATGGCTGAATTATTTTGCATTGCTGACTGCCTTGGTAAGCTTTTGGCCGGTTTTTGGCATTTTTCTGACTGGGTACCTTGCTAGGATATTTTAGGTCAGTTTATTTAAAGCATGAAACCCGGTAAAGTTTCCACTGGTGCTAGCAAATCCCCTGACATGATTTTGGGTGTGATAGCCTGTTTTGACTTATGGCCTACTTGGTCGGGGCCGGTGTGCATTCCTGCCATTGTCTCCCTCGTTTCTCTGGCGATGCTCGTCCCCGAGGCTCGCCTTCGTTAGCATACAACGCAGCCGGGAGCAATGGAGCTGTGACCCCCAGTGCCCGGTTGGAGCCCCGCCAGGTCTGGCCGTTCCCGCAGCCCTGCCCCGGCATTGCAGGCGCTCAGGGAGATGGGTGGCCTCTCTCTTAGACCTTGTCTGGGACTTCTGCCATGCCTGTGGAGTGCAGCTCTCCTGTCCCAGTTGCTTTTGTGACAGGGATGCTGGAGCTGAAGCCTGGGCTGCGTGGGGAGGCAGCAGGGCTTTTGCTGATGTCTTCAGCTGAGTTAAAAGTGCCACCACCTGCTTTCTGCTGCCCTGGGGGCCTGCTAGCAGGAATCACAGATATGCTGCCCGTGCGTACTTTTTCCCTTTCCTATAGCTGTTCTGCTACTACAGCCACAGGCTAACCTGTTACTGCCTGCAGTCAGCACAGAGCGATACAGACTTTGGCGATATGCAGGGAACATGAGTGTGTCTTTTAACCACTGCTACCCAGCGAAACCTCACTTTCCAACAAGCATCAGATGACTGGAAGGCAATTCTTCAGGAAGACCCTCGATAACAGGAATTTATTACTTGAGAAAAGATCAAACCTTCTAAAAAAAACCCCACAGAATGGTAGTTTTCTGCTAGCTAAACTGAATGGGTTAAGGTAAAGTAAGCTATTTGTCTGAGGAGCTACAGGGTCTCCAGCCATCGAATCAGCCTGAAGTAGTTCAGTGTCCAGGTCATCCCAGGACACTGACAAGGCGATGGCAAATGATCTGGCTCCTGTCCGGAGGCCTCACGTTTCAGGCTGGTCTGTCTGTCGGGGAGGTCCTGACAGTGCCTCATGGCTATCCATCCGTTCCACCTCAGCCAAGGTCAGCCCTGCCCGGGCTACAAGCACAACCTGCCACTTGGTCCCTGGTTTCCAGCCCCAGCACAGCTCCTGCCACGGCTACCAGGTCTGTGCTACGTGCCTGGTATCAAATGGGTCTCGTGGGTCTTCCTCCTCCCCTCCAGCCCCTGGCCATGGTGTAACACCACATCCAGAGCACTCGCAGGTGCTTGGGCTTCATCCCACGCTTCCTGGGATCTGTTTGCTCCCCAAACTCTCATTCTTAGGACAGCAACATCTGGGCTGATCATTTTACTTTTGCCTGATTCAGATGTGGAGATCACTTACTTTTCTGAAGATGACAGACAGGAAGGCAGACCTTCCTTTCACACACACCAGTGCCGCCTCAGTGGCATTTTAGCAGAGAAACTGTTCCAGGGGTTCGGGACACCTGGAGTAGGAGAGTTAGCGTTCCCCACTCTCATCCTGAGAAATATAGGACAGCAGAGACTATGTGGTGGTTAGAAACTCTGCTATAAGGTCTGACCCATTTTTGTCCTCTAAAAGCAATATAACATCTGCTTTCAGTATTTCTGTGTGCCATTTCAGAAATGTCTCTGGAAGAGCACTGCTAATTCATGCCCTGTCCACTTTCAAATTGTACTATTGCAGCCTCTAGTTTATATATGCTTGGGGATGGATCTTTATATAAACTAAAACTTCCACAGAAAATTATCTTCAGGATAAATTCAGTAGCAAAATGGACTGGTGCCTAGCAGTTAAATCTCAGATCGGTCCAGCTGTCCTGCAGAGCCTACTGCGAATAAGTGGGAATAAATGGTAGCTGCGCTGTGCTGAGGCATCCCTACAGAGCAGCAGCTTTTTGGAGGCTTTTGGGTCTTTGCTTCTGGAGGTGGTGGGGAGAAAGGGCTTGGAAAGACATCTCCCCACAGCTACGCAGCCAATGCAGGTGGCAGGTGAGACAGACCCACGGGCTTGGTGGCATAAGGGAAGGAGAGGTGATGGAGATCCCAGAAGTTGCAGCTGCCAGGTTCCCCGTGCTTCAATGTCATGACCTGGAAACGATGAACAGAAATCCCTGTGGTTAGCCACCAAGGGAGTCACTTCAGCGGGGTGCAGTCGAGAGGCAGAGGGGCTTGTTTCCAATTATCAGGGTGCCTTTCATGCCCTGGAAGAAGAAAGCAAAATCCTTGTGGACCCTCTGTGCCAGCCTGAGGTCTGGGAGACCTGATGGCTCCCAGAGGTCCTGGCGACTGCTGAAACTCTCCTCCCGTTCCTGAGGGAGAAGTTTTTGTTCTGCAGATATTATCTGCCAGTAAATATTCCTCTGATCTGAGAGCCATCAAAAATGCTGGCTCCACTTATTTTAGAGTCCATCTTTGACCTTTACCGCTGTGAAATACATCGACTGATATTCCACCAGAGGCTATAAAACATCTGGCCTGACTGAGCACCAAATAGCTGGAATTTTCTATCCATTTCAGTCTGTGGCATTGACCCCAAACGACAATCTATCTGCACTATTTCTGAGTCCCCTGGAACCTGTGGGGCCCGAGATGCTGGCAGCAGCATCTATCCACCGAGCAAACCCAGCCTGCTCCTGGGTGAATGGAGAAGACCCAGTTTTGAAAGAAGAGCTCTGATCTTACATAGCATCATACAGCAGCCTTCAAGGCAGGGCAATGAGACTGAAGGATGTCTGCCCTTGCACACACCCTCCCCGTGCCCAGTGTCGCTACGCAAAGCAATGGGAAAAGGCAGAAGAGATGTAGAAGGCCAGGCAAGGTGACACCAGTTGTCAGAGGCAGGGTTTCGCCACCACTTGTGACTGTGCCCCTGCACCTCCAAACCCCTCAGGGGCCCCGAGCAGCATGGAAAAGAGCCAGGTGCAGGGGTTATTAACTCGGACAAACACACAGCCAAAAGCGATGACTTTTGACAGGCCCAGGAGCAGGGGCGAGGAGAAGACACCTGCGTGTCAGCAGGTGGGCTCAGCTGCTGCGGTGCTGCACTTGCTGCAGCTGCAAAATGTCTGCCACTGCCTCAGCTTAGGGTGCCCCCAAAACCTGCAGTCTGTCAGGGTTGAGAGATGGTGCCTTGCCCCGCACCCTGAGCTTCTGACTCGGTCCCTCCCCCTGTCTGTTCTCCACAGACCCTGGGGTTGCCAGCCGGTGAAGCTGGAGAGGACTGGACATCATTTTGAAGTAATTTTCTTGGAGAGCAAACAACAGTTGACCTTGCATCTCTTTTGGTGGACCGCCAGGAAGGTCAGCTGCCCAGCGGCATTTTTGGTGGTGGCAACCATAGCGGCGAGGCATTGCAATATCTTTGACTGCACATCTAATTCCCTATGTTTTCTGCTACAGATGAATAGACAAAAGACCTCCCAGGCAGGGAGGGGGGCCCTGCTCCACCAGAATCTGGATTTTTCACTGTCAGCCAAGCAGAGGATCCAAACTCCAACAATGAGCTCCCTGCTCCAGACGAAAAACATTTATAACCTCTCCAAGCCGGGCTCTGGCAGGGCAATACAAACTGTGAGCTCCGCAAGCTAATGACCTTGAAAGTATCCATTTATCTCGGCCTTTCCCCCCAGCTTGAGATGCCACAGAAAATTTGAGGCTTGCTTTCTTCTTTCCTTTTTTTTTTTTTTTTTTATTTTCCTTTTTGAGGAAGAGGGATGAATATTCAGGGAATGCAAGCAACATGGAAACTGCTCAGTTTCACCTCTCTGGCTGGACCTCAGTGCTGAGACCCCAGTGGGAAGCGAAAGTGGGGGGCAATTGGTCCTCCTGTCCCTGGTACGCCAGGAGGGCAGTCTGCAGGGAAGGGACATCAGTGCTCTGCCCCCATTACCTGACCGCTCCACACTGGGTGCTCCTTCATTAATCTTCATCAATAAACAATATTTATAAACAACAGAACCCAATGCTTCGAGCTTGTTGTTCTTGCTCGCTAAAGGCAGCTCACAACTTGTTGCAGTGTGACAACCTGAACTGCATTAAAATCCAGGCAACAGGTTAGAAATGTCCCTGGAACAAATGGAGCTGGTGCACGGTAAATGGCATTTCCTCAGGGAGTGAAGTGACTCCCTGGAGGGTTTTACTTTTCAAAGTCAGTGTCTGTTTTCTATGCATTGCCACTGTATGGAAACCACTAGTTGGCACAGCAGGGTGCTCCCTTTCTTATGGGATATACAACTTGGGTGTAAAGTAATCCCACTTCATTTCCTTTGGTGCTCAGTACAGACAGCGTAAAGTGAAAAGGGAAGTCACACAAAACAGCCGACTACCGACATGGGCAGAAGCTGCTACTAAGGAACATCCTCCTACTTACAGAAAAAAACCATAATTTGCCAAGATGTTTCCTGACTGCTGCATGGTTTAGTCCTCTTACAGATGTGGTGGGACCCAACCACTTTATTTGCAGATATTCTCCGGCGTACAGCCCAATCTGGCTGCTGCTCTGCAGATGCTCCAGCACCTGCGGGCTGGGACCTGCCACTCACCTTTGTTCTCAGCCAGTATGGTGGGCTGTCAGCTGGGACTAGCATTTGGGCTCCAGAGAGAATTTGCTGGCTGCTGCCTTTGAAGCTGTAGAAACAAGCACCACCTCGTGTTTCCATTTTAGGCATACATGTAATGTACATCTTTGCTTACTGGACACTCTGGGATGCAATCCAGCCTCAGGAATTCTTGGCTTCCCTCTGGGTTTTGATGACTTTATAAGAGGTGGTGTTGCACTGAAGGGGTCCGTGGTAGTCATCTCCTGACTCACTGCCAGCAGGATGGAGACTCATACAGAGACTTGAAGAACAGAATTTTCATTCCAGAGGACGTACCCCACAAGGTGGATGCAGCGCTCCCTGTGGACTCAGAGCTGCCCGCCCAGTGCCACCACTAGAGATGTGGCTGCAGGACCAGGCATACCAAGGATGCAAGACTCAGTGGGACGACGCACCGCAGATGAAAGCTCTCCCCATGACTCCACCGGCCAGTCTGTGCTTTTTGGCAGGGCAGGGAGATTGAGCCAACTCCTCGTACTTGCCCCATCCGACCCCCTCAAGTGCCTGGCTCCCCGGGTGCTAACCAAACACCCCAGATCACTGGATAAGGCCTCAATTCAGCCAGGTACGTTAGCAATCAGCTTTAAGTAAGCGATGAGAAGTTTGTCAGTATTCAGAGAAGTACTTCAGGGGACTGCTTGCCCAACCAGATCATATTTAGTTTGAATACTGCTATCAGAGTCTGGCTGCTTTAAAAGTACCTTTATGATACACGGGCTTAATTATTTCTTTAAAAACAAAAATCCCATCACAGAAAAGGAAATGCCAAAGCCTTTTCAAAGCTCGTTAACACAGTGAATAAGAAGCCAGAGTTGATTTACATAACAGAGATATACATACGTATGTATACGTGCGTGTACATTTGCATGAAAAGCATTTGCAGAGCATTCTAAAAATAGGAGACATTTCAGAGGTTTTTGGGCAAGTAAATCTTTACATGATTTTCTGTTCTATTGCTTCCCTCCAAATTAATAGTTCAAATTAAAATCCAGTCCTCCTGTCTTGCCAGTGAACCACAGACTTTCTTACAAACACCTCTCTCTAATTCCTCCATTGTAGAAGAAACCAAGAACACCCAGTGCTACGGGGATGAAGGTCAATAAAGGAGAGATGTCTTTGTCTCTAGTCTTGCAGTTCTCCTAGAAGGAAATTCACCCCTTAATTTGAAGGGCAATTTTCCTCCAAGGAAGGCAGGAAAATGATAATAGTTCCCTGTGAAACACTCACTATTTTAACATGAAAATGTTTGGAGGTTTGAGGTATCTAAGCAGAAATGGGAGGTTAGATACCAGCTCTTGTGAGCTGTGTGCTCCAAATACTTGATACTTAACCTAAAGCTTAGGCATACCCTCACCAACTTGGGTGGAGTGGCTCTCATATTTCACACTAAGCGTATGCTTAACTGCTCCTCTGGGTCGGGGCCCCAATTAGCACACCAAGATCTAATTTTATTCTCAGTTACAGCTGCATAAGACTATATTAAGCAAATCACTTTGTACCAGTAAAAAAATTAGATTAAGATTTGTCTCAGGATAGAAAGGGAGAGCACGACACGGAAAAAGGTAACTTGTTGTTCGATGCTGCTGCCTCTGTTACATATGTTCATATCCTGACAGGTCTTTGTCCTCTTAAAACATCTCTGCTCCAACCCCTTCTCACTCAGACCAGTCTTTCTAATTCCTTCTGCAAAACAGCCTCTCAGCAGAAAGTGTTTGCATGCTGGTAAGACAACATCTTGCCCAAGGACTCCAGTTTCTAAAACACAGCCTGTTAGCTAAAACCTACGCAAACCCATAGGTAAAATGGATGTCTGTGAGTTAAAACTGTGCCTGTGTCTATGAGTAACCACATGTCAGTGTAGCTGTAATCTCTTATTTCTTCATCCTTCCCTTCTCCATTAAGCTGCTAAGACCCTGATCCTGGTGCTTTGGGCAGCTAACGTTACTCAGAAGTAAAGCCCATTGACTTCAGCTTAAGTGTGCTATCATGGTCCCTGTTTAGGGAAGCACCCCTTTTAGATGAATTACACTAAATTATCCACTTACAGCTAAATATGTGCTTTGGTGTTTTCCTGAACAAGATGAACTTAAACATGAACTCAAGATTATGACTGACCATCTTCCCCACCCAAGGTAAGATCAGCCCTTAGATTGCGTGTCCCCCAGTACAGGCAGCTGCCTTCTGTACACTGGCTACAAGATGCCTCACAGGCTGCTGGATCTGCGAACGTAGATCATAGAATCATAGAATGGTTTGGGTTGGAGGGGACCTTAAAGATCACCTAGTTCCAACCCCCCTGCCCTGGGCAGGGACACCTCCCACTAGACCAGGTTGCTCAAAGCCCCATCCAGGCTGGCCTTGAACACTTCCAGGGATGAGGCATCCACAACTTCTCTGGGCAACCTGTTCCAGTGTCTCACCACCCTCAGAGTGAAGAATTTCTTTCTAATACCTAATCTAAGTCTGCCCTCTTTCAGTTTAAAACTATTACCCCTTGTCCTATCGCTACAATTTCTGATAAAGAGTCCCTCTCCATCTTGCCTGTAGGCCCCTTAGGTACTGGAAGGCCACTATAAGGTGTCCCCGGAGCCTTCTCTTCTCCAGGCTGAACAACCCCTACTCTCTCAGCCTGTCCATAGCAGAGGTGCTCCAGCCTTCTGATCACCTTGGTGGCACTCTTCCCATCAGGTAATGCTAATGGTTTGCCTGTCATTTGCACCTGTAAAAATCAGGGGTAAATCCAGCAGAGATCAGTAAGGGGAAGTGAGAGGCCGGCCAGTTCAGTGCTCCCAGCTTTCCTGCTTGCCAGGAGCCACAGCAGGATGGGAAGATTCCCTCGGCACAGCGAGGCCACGAGGTTTGGCCAAGGGCCCCAGAAGGCTTGGGGTTGGCTTTGGCCAAGCATCCAGAAGCTGATACGTGCGATGCAATGTCAAACAGATCCCAGCGGCTCCCACCACAGCTGAGAGGGGATGAATACACAAGTCAAAGCCGACACGTGGTTTACCCCAATCCCTAGCAGCAGCCACTCTGATTTTTAAAAATAGAATTTTGTCTGCATAGAAGGAAGGTAGGAAAAGGCAGCACGGACAGAGGCACACATCAAGATGAACAAAGCACAGCTCTTGTTTGAAGCATTGGCAGGAGCCCAGCATCTCCCAGGGCCAGGCACTGGGGTCAGTCCTGGCTGGCTGTCCCTGCCCAGAGAGGACAAGGAGCTTTAAATTTTATTAAACGTGGTTATTTTTTCTGTTAGTGGCTTGCCTTTTT
>VYXH01002036.1:1127390-1141268 GCA_013397275.1 Burhinus bistriatus
CAACCGGGGGGGCGGGTGGGCAGCTGGGTAGAGAGGAGTACATGGGGCTGAGTGCCCCGCTTCTCCCAGCTGGTTCCCTGCCCAAACTGGGATCTGCATCGCCCGTGTCTCCCTTTTCACGGCTGGTTTTTCTCCCCACAAAGAGCCGACACAGAACAAGCTGTATGTACAAGCGCAGGTACACCCGCCCTCGGTTTTAATCATTCAGCGCCAGCCAAAGAGGGAGGGACAGGAGCGCTCTGCCGCCTTCCCGCTTTCCCTACGGTGGCTGCCTCCACCTCGGCCCAGGTTGGATCCAGCCATCCTCCGTGCCGGCTCTGGCTCCCCGTGCCTCACCCCAGGGCCCAGACGCAGCCGCTTCTGCAGCCAGGAGGGAAACCAGAGCTGCTGGCTCGTGACTGGCGCACAGATCACCAGTTCATGACTCTCTCCCGCGAAAAAAAGTTCGCTTGCATTTAAAGTGTTGGGGGAAAGGATTTTATTTTTTTTTTTCTTTTCCAATCCCCAGTCACATGGCCAGACTATTTTAAACATTCCTGGCTATTCCCCCATGCACCAGCTCCCTTGGCTGGCACTGGGGTATTCTCGAAGCTCGGGTAGGAGAGTAAACTCTGCATGTATAATTTATCCATTGTAAAGGATGCAAAATCTACTGGGAACAGGAGGGGATAAGAAAGAGCGAAGACACTTGTGGATGCCAAGAATTCCAAGTGCCAGACCTTGCTAGCGCTCTTCCAAAATGGAGGGTCCTACACGGCTCTCGTTTAGCTAGAGCTGAGCCTAGCCTTGCCTGCTGTGTTGAGATTTGGCAGGCTGCAGCTCGCCATTGTTGCGAGCTCTCATCCAGGCAGCAGTGCCAAGCCTCCCCTTCGGCTGCAGTCCTTCCAGCACCGCGCGCTAATCCCCTAGTATCTGCCTCTCCCAGATCCGGCAGGAGCACCCTTCGGAGCCGGGCATGGAGAGGGGAGGGTCCTCTCCACAGAGGCCCCCTCTCCCGATGAGCCTTGTGAAGCTCCGTTTGTTCACCGTAACAAATCGCTGCTATCAACACAGCGGAAACATTATAAATAAGCAGGGAGGGGGAACATGGAATTTTATTCCTAATCCTCCCTCCCAGACCAAGCCAAGGGGCCTTTCCAAAGCGGGCAGTGGTGCTGAACACCCTGGGCGCAGTCCCATGGCTGCCGAGGTCATGGGGAGGAACCCCCCCTGCCTCGGGAAGGGCTCCACTCACCCCATGCACCGGAGTGGGGCAGCTCGGCACCAGCGCTGTGGCCACAGTGCCACAGCTTCGGGGAAAGTGCGGGGTTGCATGGTAAAGCCCGACTTCTTGCACTATTTTTTAAAGCTTTCTCCTCTATGAGCCTGCCTGCCTGTTGAAAGCTCATACATGTAGGCCACTCGTCTCCCCAGCCACCCCTCAGACCACGAGTCGAAACTGCGGATGCAGCCGGTGAGGGGTGTTTGTCCTAGCATCACCAGCCATGTCCCTGCACCCCCCAAAGGAAACCCAGGGTCTGTCCAGCGGCGGGAGCGCCTGCTTTTCTCCCCCTGCCAGCACTTCTTAATGACTCTGTCATGTTTTGGGTGGAGATGGAAAGGCAGATTTTTACACCGCAGCGGGGCAACGCTATTGTTTTGAGAAGCAGGACCAGGTCAGGGGCACTGCAATACTGGGCAGCCCTGCGGCACTTTAGCCCCTCTCCCCTTCGGGACCCACCCACAGGGTCGGCAGAGGGACCCACTGTGGCAGGGACACTCAAGCCTTCAAAGCCCTCATGCAGGTCAGGAACAAGGGAGATCGGAGCCCCCAGGTGCCCGCAGAGGGGCCACCCAGCAGCCCCCAGCCCGCGGCTGAGGTTGGCCTTCCCTGGGGCCCTCCTTTTGTAGGCATGGGGGGAACCAATGCCACAGCTATGCAATTACTGTCAGTTATGTGGGTTTTCTTTTCTAATCCCATTCGACACTGGGGTTGAACTGGATCTTGCAAAATGTGAATGAATTTTGCAAAATGTGAATTTTGCAAAACGTGAATTTTGCAAAAGCAGGGATTAAGCTCTGAACACCCTCCCTCTGCCCTGGCTGCCATCCCAAAGAAACCCCTGGGGAGGGCATGCAACAACCACACTGGCCCCCAGCTGTGTCCCAGCTCCATCCTGGAGCAAAACTGGGTCCACGGCACCCAGCCCTCCCATCCAGCCCTCTGCTCATTCCTGCACAGAGGCCCTACGCTTGGCCTTCTTTGCAAGCCACAACAGGGTTTTGCCCAGGGCATGGGAAAGCGTGGGCTTCCCAGTGCCCCACTGCAGAGGGACCAAGGGCCGGTCATGGGTGTCACGCTGCTGCGGTGGCTACAACCCTGTGTGGGGACAACCCGTGTCTGGCTACCTCAGAGCAGCCTCAGGAGCTGGTGGGGAGCCCCCACAGAGATGCCCCCTCTGCACCATCGAAGCCCTTGAGCTCAAGTGGGATGGAAGCTGCCCACATGAGTGATTTTCAGAGAAAAACACTCCTTTTGCAAAAGGAGTGCTAGCTCAGAGCACACTGTGCCCACCTGCATCCGTAGATGCTTAATACGATGAGACCGAACTGCTGCTCGTCCCACCACGGGGGCTGGTATTGGCTCCAGGCTGCTCTGTGCCGCCGCTGGCTTCCCTCCCGGAGAGGCAGGGGAGCAGCTCGCCCTCCTTGTCCTAGCAGGGGTTAACACCGCCTTTTCCATCCGATGTGACCACTGCCTCCCTTCAGCGAAGCCGCCGTTTTTTCAAACACCACCATCGAGATTTCCCCAGCTAGGTGTGAAGGGGTGGCTTTGGCCACAGCGGTGCTCCATGGGCCTGTCTGCCAGCACGTGCCCGCATGGTTTGAACAACTCATGGGGAACAAACGAAGCTGTGCTGCACAGCCCCCCTCGCCCCTGCGCACGTGGCCCGAGCTGTGCCCTGATGCCTCCATCCCCACCATGGTGCTGCTGCCAGGGCGCTGCCCTTCGCCCTGTCCCCGGACCGCGCAGGGGTGGCTTCCCTTCACGTGGTGCCAAGGGCAGCAGGGGACCCCATGCCCCAAGCACTTCCCTGCAGGGCCTCCCTCCAGCCTTGCTGGTCTCACCACACCGCTGGGAAGGCCTTCCCTCGGGTTTCGGCTGAGGCGCTTCGAAGATTTTTACCTTCACGTCCCCAAGTTGCACTTACTGTGGGAGTCAGTATTTCTGGGCTGCACACATCTGTCCTGTCCTTGTTGGGGAGGCAAGGCAAGGCAGGGCAAGAAAATGATTCTTTTTATTGTCTTATGTCACTTTGATGATCAGATGTAAATCTATGAAATAGGCAGAGCAGCACTCCTGATGCTGAACTCCATATTAACTTGCTTTACTCCAGCTGCCAGCAGGTTAGAAAAAGGGACTTACCAATTAAAAAACCCACCTTCTCCATAAAGAAAAACAAACATAAGCAATCTGAATACATCAACAGCCCTCTTGAAGGAAGAGAGTCTGTACCCTTCAGGGAGGGCAAGGCACTATCGCTACACAGCCCAAGCTGAACCCTTAATTGCCGGCTGTCAGGTACCATACATCTCCAAACTTTCGAAGTGCAGGGGGGCGGTGTGATGGGAACAGATAACACACAAACATCACAGGCTGGGCAGAGGGATGGAAATATTATGTATAAGGGCTCACTGGAATATTTCTGTGTATTCAGGCTGAGGCAGTAGTGTGCGGGTTGTTAGCAGAGCAAGGCGGTCCTCCAGGAGATACCGAGGGTTCATGTCTAAGGCAAGCTAAATTTGTCTAACGGTTAGGAGCCAAGCAGCCAAAATTAAGTTTCTTTGTAATTTCCATTAATAGCTTATGAGAAATTAAAAAGCTCCAACAGCCTCTTTAGAAAGAGAAGGAATAACCTTTGCTTGCTGACTTGTTGGAAGCCAACTGAACATCTTTGTGTGCAAAAAATGGATAATAAACGTCATCTTGAGAGATTCTCCCAGTTGTTGGCTGAAGTTGAGTCTGCAATGGGAGCAATTGAAATCTCTGTCATAATTGTTTATTATACAAGCTGCACTTCAGAAAAAAAAACCTGCACTGAGAGTCCCATTAATATAATGACTAATGGTAAACACAGTTATGGCGCACAGAGAGGGGAACTGCTCTCAAAGGGCAGCCTTTGAATGGTGTGCTGCCCCAGTTTGATGAGGGCAACCAACCAGAGTCAGCTGGCTAGGGACGTTTCTCCCATTGCAGGAGGAGTGGTGGGTTTTGTCCAGGCAGTGGGAGGAAAGGGGGGCTCAGTCTGCAGGGCAAGGTTGGAGGGAGGAGGTCAGACGGTCGTCCAAAGCGGGACCCCCCACTGTCCCCAGGGACCCTCTCCAGCAGGTCTGTGCAAGCCTGGCTTGACAAAATACGCAAAGCGAGATGGGGGGCAGGACTTGTCCTGGGCAAGGGCGGGGGGGGGAGTTTTTCTGGTAGCTCAGCATGGGGGATAGGCCCAGAGACTTTGCAGTCACAGCAGCAGCTGCCTGAGGGGTCCTTGGCCAAGCCCCTCACTGCCCTCCAGGGTGGGCTGCCTGGGGCTCTGTGCTGCCTGGCACCCTGCGGAGCCGGAGCTTGTCCTTAACAGCACCATGAGCTGACATGGAACTGGAAAGCCAGGCATTCTCATCATTGCCATCTTCTTGGGATGCAAATATAGCGTATGTTCATTCCCAAATGCACAAGAGGAATATTTACTGATTGCAAAGCCTTTTTGTATAATGTTTGACTGACAGTTTATGATTTCCATTTAGTGACACACTGTTATTCAGATTTCCTGTGGTACTAATATGCTTTGAAAAAAACCCATTAATTGCCTTCGACTATAACTTTGGATAATAGTAAGCCATTATCTTTTATTTTACCAATTCTATGCAGTTCCTTGCTTCCAGGCAATATTTGTTGCAACTGACTTTCTTCCGCTGGTGTATGTGCATCCACGTGGCACAAACTCTGAGCCTCCCAGACACATCATGGTCAACATGGAAATGCCAAAGGTTGGAAGGAAACCATGAAGTCCACCTCTCCTGTTGGCCACTCCTGAAGGCCACTGGTGTGCACATCTGGTGTCCAGGGAAGACTCTGCAGTGTCTTGCCCCTTACTAGTGGACTTCCAGCTCCATTTACATGTCTGTGCAAACACAAGTATGTACTCACAGTCCACACGTAACCCACACAAACACGTTTCTTTAGAAATATATATACATACAACTTCAGTTAGTTTTATTCCCTTCTGATCAGATTGGGCATAACCTCTCCAGCCTTTGAGTTTGGGGATAGGGCATTTAAGAAAATATCTTTCAGCAATAATTTCTTGTTCTCTCTCCCAGGTTACTCAGCCCATAATCTCTAGCAACCTAAGCACAAATGTCACTAATTAGTACTGGGTTTTAACTTTTCTTTTTGCACCAAAAAAAATTAGGTCATGATCATTTTGTACCTAAGCAACTGCCAACTTTTATTTCCATGATTAATTTCTCTGTCTCTCAAGATGGCATCTGATGCAGGACCCCTCTGGGACAGCAGCAGGGCTGCCTGAGTTAGGAGATGGCCTTTTCTAATGCTGAGACCGCCCGCCTCCACATGGGCACAGCAGGAGAGGACCTCCTGCAGAGGCTTCCCCCATGCTCGTGCTCAGCCATGGCTGTGCCAGGTCGGTTCAGCAGTGCCCGTGGAGCTGCCAGGTTTGCAGGGCAGCAGCCACCGCGTCCAGCCCCAGAACCCTCCATGCTCTCACTGGTAGGGCAATCCGTCCCTACAGGTTTTTGTGGGAATGTTTTGCTGCCTTTCCCTGGCACAGCTGCCTCCCTTTTGGTGCTCCCAGTGAGGAGGGAGACTCCTCTCCCCTTTCGTCCCTCGGCCACAAATATCTGGCGGCGGCTGGGCAGCTGGCAGGCATCGGACCGACACCTGCATGCCAGATCCGTCCAGCTGTGCCTGTAACACACCATCCATCTCCAGTGCTTCTCACATGCTGCCACCAGTTGCTTTCCCCAGGGCCGGCTGGGAAAGGACCTGGCGCCAGTGGGAGGGAGGGAGCCACAGTAAAATTTTCAGACAATGCTTTGCCTCCTTATTTATTTCCTCCTGTCGCCTTCTCACATGGGGCAGGTTCACAGCTAATGCAACCCGAGGGTGTCCAGCCTGACGGGGCCAGGCGGTGCTTGGCCACTCGCTCTAGGGCCTGGGGCTGTGCTGCAGTGCCGGGGCATCCCTGGTAGCTCCTTTCAGGCTGGGGAGGGCTTCCTGCCTGGATAATACAGCCAAGGCCCTTGGTAATGTCTATCTGCCGCTTTCCTCGCCCAGGCACTCGAGGGGTTTGCTGTGTGTTTTGTTTTTTACAAAACTGCTTTACACCCAGGGCAGTCGAGGCCAGCAGCAAAATTCCCCCCAACTTTGCAGGGAGCGGGGCTGGGCTCTGGGTAGGCAGCGGGGGGAGAAGCAGAACATGGCTCTTCCAAATTAATTTTGGAGTATCTCACTAGCTGGTAACTCAGACCTACATGATTTTCCTCATCTTCAAAGTCTCCATCCGTGACAACAGCTCGGCAGGAAATGAAACAGCGTTTGAGCAGGAGCATGCTCTCGGGGAGGTAGTGGCAAAACATTTTGTGACGTTGGTTGAAAGCATAAGGGAACCACCCCTCATCTGCTTTTCTCCACTTGCTAACCATCACCCCAGCAGGCTTCCCCAGCAGCTCTGTGCTTGCCTTCCCAGGCTGTCCAGCCCCACTTGTGCGTGCCCTGTGATGCTACATGAAAAACAAGGCGAGGGTTTGATTGAAAGAGAAACTTTAAAAAAGTAAACCTAAAGAAACACCAGCCAGGGAAGGGGTTCACCTTGGTTAGCATGAGCCATTGCACCCCCAGAGTGAGGCCCGATCTCTGGTGAAGGTGGCCACACTCCTTTGCGCCTGGGGTGTCCCCGACCCACCACCCAGCACACACAGCGCCACTCTCCTGGCACATGGCTCCCAGGGAGACTGCTCCAGGCACCCCAAACACATGCCTTTTGCTTGGGCACGTGTCTGGGCAGCCACCAAGAGTCCCACGGAGAACAGAGGATGCTCCCAGGAAAGCACAAAATGCAAATACCTTGGTGAGCCCCGGCGAGCAGTCACAGCGCGTACTGGCAGTGTCGCTGTGGCCTTGCTTAACCCCACTCGGAGCAAGGCTGGATGGTAATTAAGGGAATGCTAGGTGCCAGTGAAAGTGGCGATGTTGCTGCTGCTGCATCTGCATTAGTTTGGTGGCGGAAGATTTCATAAAGAAAACGGCCTCGGCTGCTTCGCCACATTGGCCGCAGCAGAGGGGTCCACCCATCGTTGCCACGATCCAGCGTCCTACTGCTCGCCACAGACCAGGGCACAGCGAGGCATCTGCAGGCACGAGGTCCCTGGGAAGGATGGCTGGGAGCAGCCAGAGTGGCACCTATGAAGCTGTTTCTCCCCTAAAGGGAACCATCAAGTCCCCGATACTTTTCCACAAATGTATCCATCACCCAAAAACTCTGCACCCTGCTTTTACTTTGCAGCCAAACGGCAGGGAAAGTTCCTCCTCCTACCACCGCTACCCTTAATGGAAAACTTCCTTCCCATGTGTTGTCCACTGCATTTCCCAAATGACCTTTGCTTTTTTCCTTTTCTTTAAATACTTGCCTCAGTTGTCTCGTGCGGGTCAAACGTGAGCCCGCTGGTGCCCACATCGCCACGCTCCCAGCTCAGCGCATCCTTCTCCTCATCGTCATGCAGAGCGTAATTTTCACCTGTTATTGAAAATTCAATATTGGGAGCTTTTAATTCCAAAGATTTCGATTTTTCAATAAAAAAGTGAAAATGAATCTCGGCAGGATTGCAGCAGAAATGTTGCAAATGAGCTGGTCACATAAGGGAGAGAGGGAAGGGGAACAGGGAGGAAGAGAAGGACAGAGCAAAGGAGAGGAATACACAGAGATGGCACTTCCAGGAAAGGGCTCAAATAATTCAGGTGAAAAATATGACCAGTGGCAGAGATGTAGTTTTTTGGGCTGCTCTGCACAATCCAACAGAAAACAGTGCTGCTTGCTCACTGCCCCGTCAGTTGGCTGGACCGTATCCCACTGCCACAACATCCCTAATGGCCCTGTTTACTTCAGTGCTCATGTGCTGACAACTCAGTTTAGGCCACCCGTGTATCAAGACACCCTAGATTTTGTAGTCATTCTATAACATGTCTATAAGTCCTTGTCAATGTCATCCTTATTAAATTGAGTGGGACTTTTCCCTTGGGGTTAATCGGGTTGGTTAAAACAAAGGAAAAGTGGTGCTTGAAAAAAAAAAAAACAAAAAAAAAGAGTCCAATAACCAAAGTTAAATATGAGCCTGTTTTCCATATTATTTCTAGTAAAATAGCCTATATTAAATATTAATGGATTGCTTTTTGGTCTTCTGTGTAGCTGGAAATCTCACTGGATGAAGGGCATGGTGCTAGTCCTTCATTAGGCATAGAAGACATCGACTATTACATCTGTACAGGGGCATGAAGAGGGAGAAACATCACCTCCATGTGTCCCGGTCCAGTTGGCAAGGCTCTGGGTGGATCCTCATACCCCAGAACCAGAAGGTGTTCGAAGTCTTCATTGATGTCTGTTTCAGAGACGTGTTATTTTGTCTCCCAGATGTAGTGCTTCACTGGAGACCTGTCTCCTGCCCGTATCAAAATCTGAAGTCTCTCAGCTTCACGTGGACAAGCAGCGATCAGCTTGCACCCAGCAGGGCTATAACACGGCTGTCCGCCTTTTGCCTTTCTCTCTTGGGGATCCCTCAGTTTCTGATAGCTCTGCACAACCCCGTCCCTCCACTCAGACACCCATCCATCCCTTCATCCATCGCTCAATGCTGTCCCTCCGCAGAGTCACCTGGGCAGTGGCTCCTGCGGGTGCCTCCCCCAGGCTCATATCCAAGCTTGCTCTCTGCCGCTTGCAGATTCTTTCTGCATAACATCTCTGAGATATGGCCTTCCTTACCCATCTGTACAGCTAAAACTCTTGTCAAGACTCTCAGCATTTCACATCTCAATTACTGTAAAATCCTTCTCCCTGCTTGGCAAATGCAGCCTCATCCAGCGCTTCCTACTCCATCTCCCTGCCCAGCCACTACTGTACCCGCCAACCACAGCTTAAAATCATTTATGCTCCAAAGGATCACACACAAACACCTCCTGTGAGTTATTTTTCTCGCCGGCGATCACAAAACAACGGTGAAGGTACAGACTCCCGCCTGGATGTGATTTTACAGCTGCAGCCCTCGACGCTGGGAGCAGCGAGCGGGAGCTGACTTACGCATCTCGCCATCACACTGAGATAAAATAATGCAACTGGGGGGCCAACCGTGGCTGTGAAGTATCGCTGCCTTTCATTCCCCCTTAACAATGCTGCGAGGGCACCAGCTCTGGCTTAGAAACCCCACAGCCCTCGCTCGTCCGCATGAGCACGTGGCATCCCCCAATGCTGACCTGTCTCCAACCTGACACGAGCTGACGCCTTTTGCTGAGCAGAAGTTGCACTGGCCCCGTCGCCGCACTGGTGTGTTTAATACTTACAAACCCTTTCCTGTTGGTCTGTACATGCTTATCTTTTCCTCCCTCATCCTCTCTTCCCAGAGCTGCTTTTCTTCTTCCTTCCCCTCCTGCTGCTTCTCTCTTCCCCTTCATCTCCCCTCCACCGTGTGGGGAAGCCTGTGGCTGGCTCCCACATTTCACTCCTATTTATTCTCAGGTCTGCGCAGCTTTTACTTCATGTTTTCTATTATGAAGATGACAGCAAACTGAAAGTTTAAACAAATTTGGCTTTAGGTGTTTCGATGAAAAATTAACAGGTTTAATACTGGCTTCACCATCAAAAGAAGAACATTAATGTTTAATATTTAAACAACATGTCTTCACAATAATTCCACCGCACTTCACATAGACAACCCACAGTAAATGCCTGGGGTAAGGAAATAAAAAAAACCCCAAACTGTAATGCTATTTACTATTTTAACCCTTCATCAACTGTCTTCTCCAGTTTACACAATGTTCTTTTACAAAGAGAATCGAGACATTTTTAATGACATTTCCCCCATCCTCTGCCACTGAAAAAGGTAAGAATATTAGATTTCAGATTGTAGTCCTGGGTCCTTACGCCTTTTCAAGATCAGGGATATGAAAATGTTATGCAAACGAGTTGCCCTTTAAATGTATCTTTAGAAAAAAAAGCAACAACATCTCACTGAAGAATGATTGAGTTGACATTTCATCTTCAGCACGTGCTGTCCAGGTACAGGTCTCAAGAAAAGCTTCAAATGATAAAGAGTGGCTTCAGCATCCATAAATTTGTAACGTCTCCCCACATTACTGTACTAAAGGGATTTCTTGGCTTAAAATTTAACTGCACCTTTCAGTGTGGGCAGAGCATCACCCCGCCCAGCTCCAGTCTCCTTGCGGACAGGAGCACCCTCCCTGGAAAGCGCAAATCCATCATGAATGCCAACACTTTGGGGCAGATGTTGACAGTGACACTTGGCCTCAGGAGGAGCTGTGGGCTTGTTCTCTCTCTGTTTTCACTTCAGCCGATGGCCAAGACTTGCGCATGCTCATTATTTATGAATAACCTTTTGAGTACGCAGTGCTCTCCCTGATACAACACAAACAACTTGGAAAAAAACTACCTCACCAAGGAGGAAATATTGATTACCTTGTATTGCCTGGATTGGCTTCAAGATCTCTAAAATGAGAATGATTTCTTAAACTGAGAGCATTTCACTGGAGAGAGGATTCTCACTTCAGTAAACCTCCATCTATAAAAAAGCATGATCCAGCTGGATAGCAAGAAAACAAATCGCATGCACTGTAATACTGAGGAAAGAAACTACAGTGCTTCCAGATGCATGTTACAGGAAAATAATTAAATAGCAGCCCTGGAAGGAGACATCACTGTTGAAGCAGATAAATAAGAAAGCTCTGTTGATGTGAACCCAGAAATAAAGCAGAGGAAAGCACTTAAATATAAGAAGTCATCAAAGAAGTTATGTGTCTGCCTTGATCGCGCTTCCAGAAAGTTTCTGGGTCATCTGTCCATGCAGTTTTCCTGCTTTCAAATCTAAATTCGGTAACACAACAACTATTAGACAGGAAGAGATGGACAGCCGAAACAAGATGCAGACAAGGCTTCTCAGGCCAAGACAAGAAACATCTGCTGAAAACGCTGATTAAAATGTCTCACTTTACCTGGCACAAGTAAGCCAGTAAATATACCATTAGAAAAAGCACGGGAATGAGACTTCCTCAGCCTCCAAGCTGGGATCCCTGCATGCACTAAGTCCCCCGCTACCCTGAACGCCATGAGGTCATGCGTTAGGATGTTCCGATTCCTTAGTTAAAATATTTTATTAAGATCAAGAATGTTCTTCTGAAAGCTGCCATGTCCAGACAGTCATGGAGTATGTGTGCTGAAGGTTAATGTTGGTTTTAATCACCGATCTTTCTGGAGTGGCTCGGAGAACTGTTCGCATGAAGCCTAATAGCTTCCAGGTGTCACTCGCAAAGTCCTGATGTCCCCGCACAGCCGGAGCCTTCCTACCGATGGCTACCATGCTCCCTCAGTCCCGTGATTGCCAGCGGTCTAACATATACCCAATATCCTCCAGTCCCCATTCTTTGCAGCATTATCCTGTAGCCAACGGCTTTTTTTGGTTTCACAGCCTTCTATGATGCTCTTAAGTTTATCACAAACTGGAAGTACTTCTTCCTGCAAATTATTGTGCCCTCAGCTCCCAGTGGAGCCAGTTTCCCTCCCCCCAGACAGGCTGATGGGCCCTGGCTGGGGACCATTTCGGTGCGGTGTGAGGAAGCACCCAGCTCGGATCACAATCAAGTGGGGAACACACCATCCTGTTGTTATGCAGTGGTGCCTGGCACAGCACAGAGGGTCCTGCAATTCAAACTGCAGCTGCAATTCAAATCACAAGTAAAATGAACATATTTTTCAAGGGGTTGAACCAGTGACACACAAGCCCTGTCTGCACTATGGCTAATTCCACTTTCATAGAATGGTTTAGGTTGGAAGGGACCTGAAATATTATCTAGTTCCAACCCCCCTGCCATGGTCAAGGACACCTCCCACTAACCCAGGTTGCTCAAAGCCACATCCAACCTGGCCTTGAACACTTCCAGGGATGGGGCATCCACAGCTTCCCTGGGCAACCTGTTCCAGTGCCTCACTACCGTCAGGGTGAAAAATTTCTTCCTGAGATCCAAATCCACCCTCTTCTAGTTTGAAGCCATTACCCCTTGTCCTATCACTACACGCGCTTGTAAAAAGTCCCTCTCCAGCTTTCTTGTAGGCCCCTTTCAGATACTGGAAGGCTGCCATCAGGTCTCCCTGGAGCCTTCTCTTCTCCAGGCTGAACAACCCCAACTCTGTCAGCCTGTCCTCATAGCAGAGGTGCTCTAATCCTCTGATCATCTTTTTGGCTCGCCTCTGGACCCGCTCCAACAGGTCCATGTCCTTCTTATGCTGGAGGCCCCAGAGCTGGACACAGTATTCCAGGTGGGGTCTCACAAGAGTGGAGCAGAGGGGCAGAATCACCTCCCTCGACCTGCTGGCCACGCTTCTTTTGATGCAGCCCCTTGGCTATAGTTTCCTGCTCTGGCAATTGCTGCCCCATCTGAGAGGTCCTGGGCAAGAGGAGAGCATCGTATCAGGGGCCTCACAAAGGGCAACATGGGGACACATTGTGAAGATCAGGAAAATCACTTCCATGCCGAAAAGCAGTTTTGTAAGGGGTTCAGATTTTCACCAGTCTGAATCACATTCAGCAGCAGTGTTACGAGCGCATGATAAAGCCTTTTAACTCAGCTTTCTCACTTGTTTCCAGAAATTTTCACTGGTGGCAAGTACTAGGAGAGGGAGATGCTGCTTCCCTGCAGGGGCAGGTGATACCTGCTAGTTTAGGATGGTTTCCATTAGCATACGGGGCCAGGAAAATGTCAGACTAGAAAGAAGAAGAGGAATGGCCTCAGATGCACTCGCTGAACTACTCCGGTAGGGAAAGCATTTACTTCATTCAGTTGCATGTCACAGCTTTTTTGTGTTGGTGCCATACACAAATATGCACTTAGAGCCGATTTTTGCACACTCTCGCAGGCCCTTCGCCTTGGGTGGACGAACCTGGACTTGGTGTCAGCCTGCAATGCGAGTAAACAGTGTTTAATCCAAGAACTTTTCACTGTGTTGTAACTTTGCAAAGAGCTTCACATGAAAGCCTACATTGTTTCGAAGTGCTAGACATTTTCCTGCTCTAAAGTTTCTAACAGGGAACTTCTGCTGGGTTTTGGATTCAGGTCTTGTCGGTTCCCTGGCTGCCAAAATGACTTTTGTGAGGCAGATAAAACTTGGAATAGATCTGGTTCAACCTTTGCAGCCAGCTCCTACGCCTATGAAGTTTCTGAAACAAAACCCAGAGTCTCTGGGGGAAGAAAAAAAAAAAAAAAACCCACACTCCTGCACTCTTGATCGTCGTTTGGTTCTCAATGAGATTTTATAGTTTGGACTCATCACAGCCCGCAAATCTGCCAGCAGAGTGAAATCCCCTTTTAAACCGGTCATTGCTTTAATCCATTTTTCCCCTCTTAGGGTGCAAGCACCTCGGAGGGCCGGCGTGGCGTGTGCATGGCGGGCGATAACAAAGAAACAAAGCGGACGGCCGGGAAACGGGGGTGATGGGCGATCGCTCCCCACTGACCCGGGGTTCCAGCAGACCACTTTAGTCATGCAAGCACAGGACGTCTGCATGTGCCGCCGAGAAGCCGCCTGAAAATTTACCTTGTATAGTGTA
>VYXH01002036.1:1141580-1190442 GCA_013397275.1 Burhinus bistriatus
AAATGAACGATAAATTCGATGGTGTGTTGTTGTTGCGAGTCCCCCAAGGTGCCTCCTCTGCTTTCCCTACACACACACACACCCCCCCGCCCGCGTCCAGCTCTCCACAGGGACCCGGCACAAACGATCAGCCGGAGCCCCGTGGGCCCCCCCCCGCCTTGCAAAATCAAACCTTTAGCACCTCGGGTAATTGGCAGGCTGGGCTGATTAATACCGGGGCTGAGCCTCCGTGTCCAACGTCTTCCTCGGGGTTTGGGGGGGGGGGTGTGTATGGATGCCCACGCCTGTGCAGCACCTCACGTTTCTCTGGAGGGACAGCAGGAGAGTTTGTGCTTGGGCAGCTGCCGTCACTTTGCAAAACTTTTAACGCTCAGCCAATGTCCAAAAATAAAAAGCATACTAACGCTTGCTCCGAGCGGCTGTGGGGAAGAGCTCTGGAGGCCTCTTGTCTTCTTCCCCTGTAGCGTGTGCTGATAGGCTTCCCTGTCCCAGTTCCTGTCCCCATCCCTATCCTGCCCTGCTCCCTGATGCGTCCTCCTCCCCAGCCTGGCCCCATGCCGGTGGGGCTGCATGCAAAGCAGCAGGAGAGCAAAAGCTGGGGGGTTGCCTTCGAGGAAAAGTGGCCTTCAAGGGTGGAAAGACAGCGTTTGCGCAACTCCACACATGGACTGCAGAAGTGATGCTGGGCAGCCATCCTGCTCCCTTTCTCCAGCATGTGCCTCACCCCACTGCGCAGGCGCAAGCACGTCGTCGCTTTTCCCAAAGCTCAGCCCAAGGCTGGGCCACAGCAGCCCTCGGCGTGGGGTGTTGATACCACTTCACGCTGAGCCTCCACCAGCAAGCGGCCACTGCCAAACTACCAGAAAGGTCAGCCTTACCAAAAAACATCACTTTTCAGGAATGTTTGATGGCATTGTGTTTGTTCACTCTAGAAATGAGAAGATGCGGGGAGGACACGGTAGAGGAAAGCATTTTGCATGCTGGTTGGAAGCAGAGAGGGAAGCAGCACACTCAGATGGCAGCAAGAGAGGGTGCCTCCAGGAGAGGTGCTGCTTCTTGGCTCAGCAAGCAGGCATTTACTGCCCTCACCCTTTTCCTGGGAAAGGGTTTTGTTTAAAAAAACAAGACCTGTTGGGCAGGAAATGTGCCAGTGCTCTTTGTGCGGCTTGCCCTGCCTTGCCCATGGGTCAGCAGCAGCGTTTGGGCACCTGCTCACCTCTGGACGGTACCTGTGAGGTGCATTTCCTGAGCAAGCAAGCGAGGGGGTTTGGTGATTGTCTTGGGGGACCTCAAAGAGTGTGTGCTTTGAGATTTGGGAGCTTGAGGAAAGCGGCAGCTTGGCTGGCCCCCCAAATCGCCTTGGCAAAACAGCCAGCAGAGCTGCAGAGCCAGCAGCGACCACAGAACCGGAGCCGGTGCCTGAGCCTCAGGGCTCTGCCGCTCAGCATCCTCTGAGCAGGCACCATCCCGCTGCCCCTCCTGCTATCCCCACAGTCCAGACCTGGCCTCTACCCCCTCACCCAAAATCTTTGCCTGAAATGATTGCCTCCTGAGCTCGGCCTGCAGGCCGTCAATCTTTGCCCTCCAAGGAAACCACCCCCAGGCAGCAGCTGAGCACGCGGTGAAAGCGCCACACCTATTTCTGGGTGTTTATGGGCTCTTTTACCTCTCCTGTCCTTCCTCATTCTCCACCCTTCTGCTGAAACACCCCGCGCTCCAATAAAGCTATTTATCTTTCCTCCTCTTTGTCTCGTTTGGGCTCCAAGACCCACATGCTGATGTACAAATACGTGGATAACTTTTTATATCCTTTGTTTTGTGTGAAGAACTGGAAAAATTCACCTACAATACAAAGAGGGGTCAATCTGTTTTCCCACCCTAGAAAGTAATGTTTGTCCTGCCTTGCTTTTTTTCTTGGAAGCCTGGAAGGATGACAGAGGAGCTTGTCAGACTGAGACAGAGGAGGAAAAAAGCAGGTGAAAATTGATTTGCAAGGAAGTTACTTAATCATATTTTTGCACTTTTGGTTGTACCTCAAGCTTTTGCTTGTATCTGTGTATCTCATATATTTGGGAGATGCTTGAGAGACGTGACAGCCCTGTTGATGCATCAATTAAGGACCGTGCTGACAAGTGCCAAGCTCTTCGAGGTGCCCGATGAGAATCAACGTTCCTGGAAAAGAAATCTCAGAGGGAAAACAAATGTTGTGACCAGGATATTTTTTTTTTAGTTTTACCTAGAAATATAAAAAATGCTTTGCCTTAGCAGCTATGTGTCATGAGCAATGAAGCAAGGGTGTCCTTTTATTTTTTCAACAGAAAGCGGCTTCTAAAAGACCTAAGTACGGAGGAGAAGGAGCACGATCTTGCCTGCCAATACCGTTGCACCCCAACTGATCTCCCCACATTTCTACGGAAAGATGCAGACATGTGCACACATGGCCACCTCTCAGCCAAGCCGCACACCCCGCGTTAGGCAGAGCGCTCGTGTCCTCTCTGCCACAGCAGCCGTGCTGGACCCACAGCACTCACAGCCCAAAAAACATCATCTCGTACTCAAGGCAGCATGACACCTCTTGAAGGTGAAAGCTACCAGAGGAACTTGCATGGCATTTGGGGATGGGGACATGCTGGCAGCTGTGGGACAATGTCCATCAGCTCCTGTGAGGGCGTCCTGTGGGGCTGGCAGGGGACAGGCAGGGGGATCGATGCAAGGACGGGCTTGTGGCGGTGCCTATAGACTGTCCCCAAATCAAGAGTGCCAAAAACTGTGAGAGCCCATCAGCTGAGTCATGGAGGGGGCACAAGCAAGGAGGCAGAGGTGTGAGAGGGATGCAGAAACCAGGAAAGAAGATGACAGCTGAGGGTATTGCAAGAGGGTGCAATCAAGACATGATCTCCACACTGATGTCATGATCCAAAAAGTTTGTGTGTGAGACTGAGTGAACTGGGAGAAGAGAATAGGGCACTGAAGGGCTGGTCTGTGCAAAGTTACCACCTCTGGCTCCATCCCTGAGCTGCTGAGGGGCGTACTTAGGGGAAGCATTGCAAGGTAGGTGCTTGCCACCTGTCTTCCAGCATTGGAGGGACAGGCTGGAGAGCCTGATGGACCACTCCGCTCCAGCACAGCCTTCTCCTGGCTGGGTATCACACCACCTTACAAAGCCCAGGACTGCGGTCAGGAGCAGCAGGGAAACACTGTCACTTGAGACAAACAGAGCCAGACTGCAGGGGAGATGGCAGCGGGTGAGGCTCAGTCTGCATCGTGAGGGGATGCTGGGCTCCTCGTTAGCTCCACGTTTTCCTTTCCTCTCCCTGCTGGTGTGAGAAAACGCACGCTGCATTTGTTCGGCTGCCAGGAGTATGGCAGCTCAAGCACCATCTTGTTCGCTTTGCTGTGTGTCTTTTCCCACAGCATTGCTTTAAATAATGAAGGGAGTCATGATCCACCAGCTGGATTAGACGTTATGAACTTATCTGGCTCAAATCCAATGGTGATATATTTGGTCTCATTATTTTATGCACAAATGCCACAAAACAGCACAAGATTTTTAATTCTTTTTCCTAAATACTCTTTTTCTTTTAGCACTGACATTTCTCTTATTTGCATTAAGATTTGCACTGAACAGTCTGTGCCAGACCAAATTTGTCAGATACTTCTGCTTTTATGGCTGGTTTGTTCCAGGAAATCACGGTTGGAAATTTTATCCCCTGACCTCAGGGATGGGCCAGCAAGTGTTCCCGGGGTAGGGAACATCTCCTTGCATTTATGGGCTGTCAGAAGAAATGGGGGAACCAGTGAATGCTGCTGGGGCCATGGCCAGGACATCCGTTGAGGAAAATGGAAACCAGGGTCTTCATGTGTTATGACTCTTAGCAAGCATCTGAGCTGTAGTTTCCCCAGCTGTATGGGGAAGATAATAATATTCAGCCTGCTTTATAAAGTACTCGGAGGCTTACAAGACTTTTATTAAATGGAGATCTAGATGGAAATGGCGGGAAGTGCTGTTATGTGAACTGCAGTCATGCTCTTGCTGTTTCCAGCAGACGTACTCAACTAGGTCCATGCAGGGTGATGGATGCAATGGGGCAGGGAAGCATCTGCGCTTGCTGTGGAGCGCAAGACTTTCCACCCCTGTGGTGGGAATCAGCCTCCCTGTCACCTGGGAGACAGAGACAGGGGAGGTTTTGCGAGGGAGGGCAGCTAACTGCCTGCAAAAGCCAGAGATACCAAGGGGATCAGAGGTCTGGGATGGATGCTCTGAGCACAGAAAGATTAGAGGGCAGAAGCCTTCACTGTGGTTACTTTGAGCTTGCAGCACTACAGATCCAGCAGAGTTTGGCCCCACCTGAGAAACATGAAATTGCCTCAGACCAGGCTCTTTTGTCCTGCTATTCCAACGAAGTAAAATAAAAAATTCACAAAGAGATGCGAGCCACCTGGGATGGTAATGCCCATCAGCTTCAAAATTATGATTTCTTCGTGATAAAAGTGCAAGAAACAAGGGTGTTGTATGGGATGCTTTACCCAGTCATCCTGGCAAGATCACACCGTGTTAAAATTCAATTCAGCCTTCAGGCGACGCGCTCCTGCTCTGCCTCCAGAACCAGTCAATGTCTGCTCTGGGTATTTCATCTAACAGCCCAGAGAGAAAGGGAAATTAGAAAAGCAGAAACCTACAATATTTGGAAAAAAAGATCTTTTTTTCCCCCCCTTTTCTTTTGCATTTTGTGTAGTCTTAGGCCAGTATGTGCCATTGTGCTGAGTCTGCTATTTGAAGTAGTTGCTGAAAAGTCAAGACCAAATTTGGGAGCATCTGGAAAAAATGTGAACATGATGAATCTGAAAAGCAAAATCAAACTCTCCCTATTTTGTTTTTCACTAAGCAGGGAAAGGAGAGTGCTCTATGTATTCAGCCATTCAAGTGCGATGTACTTGGATACCGTCTGGGTGAGCCCAAGCATGGCTCTGCAAATATTGACAGTCTCTTCGTTTAAGCAAGAGCTCTCAGAGTCTAATTTTAAGTGCTCATTTTGTGTATTCCTCAATAAAAGTCATGCAATTAGGGGAAGAACAAGCCCATGTGTGTTTGATGTCTCTTCCAGGCATTTCCGCCTGATACCACAAAGAACCTACTCGTGACACATCCACATCATTGCTGTTGTCAGAGCTGGGCCTCCTCCCCAACAGTATTAATCTTTCATACAAATCCAATAATTTAAGGTGAAGCCTAAAAGTGCATTCATTTTTTTTGTTGAATTTTGCTAATATTTCAGTCTTTAGCAGACTTGGGAACATTTTACAGCCTCATAAAAACGCCTGCAGGACTGAAGAGCTCTTCTCAAGGCAGTAAGTGCAGTTCCCAGGCACTTCACAAGCTGAAACGACACGTTAGGATCTCCTGAATTCACAGCGGAAATGCTCCCAGCTTTGGGGCAATATGCAGTAACTGTTTCATTGCCTACAGTTTAATAACATTACGGGAAAACTCAGGGCAGGAAGGAGATAATGCCTCTTTCTTGCAATTCAATCAGGAAGTCGGCTTTAGGAAGCTGGAGTGTATTCTCACCCGTGCGCCTCACCCCCCCAAATGCGCTCAGGATGTGGGTTTTAGTCCTGCAAAAAGCACCACTGGATCTTTAATGGCCACAGGTGGCCAGGATTTTGACTACACATCACTTGCAGACAGTTCAATAAAAGAAGGGCTAGCGTGCTTTCTCTGCTGGGACGGTCCCTAACCCCATGGCTCCTGGTGTAAATCACAGGCCATCTGTGCGCTACGATGGCCCCCTCTCTGTTCCTGGGCTACAGAAATGAGAAACAATAATTGGATCCTCCAAGCTGAAAGGACATAGGGCCAGTGCTTACTCCTTAATGCAATTATACGAGGTGACAGGCAAAGGTTTCAGGAGCATTTAAAAACTGTCAGATAATCCATACAGAGGCCAAGTAGCAATGGTGGGGTTCACAGCTAAACAGATAAGGTGTCGCATCATGTTTGACCTATTTCACAGCATAAGCATCACTTCTGCCCCAGTTGTCGTTTAAAAGGTATCACTGGATACTGCTACCACTGGAGAACAAGAGGTAAGCATCACAGGCTTCCACTGAGGTGTTAAATGGGCGCCATCAGAGGTTAAATTAGCAAGCCCCAGTGTAATTCTTTTGTAATATTTCTTTAACATTGAAAACAAAAATTAATGGTCCCACAATTGTGCAGGGAAGGCTGTCAGTGGGATCCTGGCTTCCACATGCCCATGGGTACACACATTTAGGTCTCTCTCAGGCAGCCTCACCCCTACAGGAGAATGGGGCAGCATCTCCCATTCCCACCCTCCCCCAGTCGCACAAGGCTGACTATTGCCGAATTCAGGACCCTGTCAACCTGCCAGGCCGGAGGAGGCAGGCAAAGCAGGCAGGCACAACACTATAGGAGTGCGATCGTCCTAGTTCGCCTTGTAAAATGAGTCCATGCTACAAGAAAAACAAAGCCATGCTGATGGTATTTGCATGTTAGGGGTCCTGTCCCACAGAGATGTGTTGGCTCACAAGCTTCCTGTCCCACCACCTGTGGGACGTCAACCACAAATGCCATCACATACCACGGGGAAGAAGTTGCTAGACTAGGAGACTCCTGTGGGTATCCTGCAAAAGCGCTGTAGAGGAGCTATAAGGTCACTAGGTCGATGAAGGGGTAGACAGTGAGGAGCTGGTCAAGATGAATGTGGGGAGATGGCAAAAGCAACCACAAAGGAAACTTTTCCAGGCTGCCCCAGTAGGTGAACATGTGGCACTCCAGTATGTGATTGCCCCCAGTTTTGCACATTTCAGTGTATAGGAGCAGACAGCTGTTAGATGGTTCTTGTTCCCGATGAGGGCACAGGTCTGCCTGGGGTGAAATCCAGGTGCATGGAAGAGTGGGACCATCCCTGACACAGCATAAAGTGTTTTTGACCACCAGGACTCCATGCACCAAATAGTTTCCTCCTCAGGAAGTTGATCTTACACTGTGCCTCCAGAATCCCTTGCTGCAAGGCAAAGATAACACCCGAACCAGGATATTTAGAAACAGAGGCAGCAATTTTATCTCTTTTAATGTGCAGAGCCAGCCCCCTGCATGCTAGCTTGAAACACAAATGAAGTAGCTTGAATCCTTGTCTGGTGTCTAGTGGTCTCTGCTCCCTGCATTACTGGCCAGGAACACAGATATTTTGGCTATACGCTGTTTCAGCTCTGTATTGGATTCATAACCAGGGGGGCTGGAAGTGCCTCAAGAGGACTTCCAGTCTGTCTCAACCCCTCACACGTGAAGAGTGACAAAGATGGCAGGAGGTAGTTCCTCCTGCTTTCAGGTTTATGCACCTCTCCGTCCTGTTGTCCTGTGCCATCCAGGGACGGCAGCTCAGTACATCTCGGTACAGTACATCTCAGTGCAGCTCAGTACATCTCTGATGTCCCCTAAACTCCTCAAGTGTGGGGCTCGCATTGAGTTCTGTACACAGGACGCACTGGCCCTTGTGGATTTCAAAGAAATGTGTTTCAGTCCCTGCATGATGAAACTCATGGAAATTTCAGATTCCATTTGAAATTAATTACAAATAGTTACTGCCAGGTAGCTGAATGTATGAAGCTTGGATCCCTACAACTGTGTGCCCTGCTCCCGGATTACTTCATGGCTAATGTACTCCCTTTAGCAATTCTTCATTTTGCTTCTGCAGTGCTCGTAAAAACACCCTCCTTCGTGGCACCCAGCTAACACTGAACCTGAGCTCCTGCAGCTCCAGGTTTGTCTTTTCTTCTGAGATGCTTGTTTGCCCAAAGGAACTGTACTGCAGGGACTGAACGTCTTTGAGAACATCACCTTCATCAAGCTGGTCAGAAAGTTCAGGAGATGGAGCTAACAGAGTGATCATCTAGACCTTATTTCCACATAAAACAAGGCTGAAGAAAACCCCACAGATTAAAATTTATGGAGGCCTCTCTCAGTTTTAGAAGGGTCCCTTTGCCTGTTATCCCTGATACGGCCAGTTGGTGCTCTCACCCTTCCTCTCTCTTCCTCACGAGAGTGTGCCAGAGGCCAAGACTCTCCAAGCACCTTCCCTTAGCACTAAAATAGTCTCGGTATTTAGACTTCCTCCTCAGCCATCATGTGTTCCCAAGGAGGAAGACCAATTCGATCTGGTTTTCAACTTGCTTCCAGTTTCCAGGTCCTTTCCCCTTGCTGCCACAACCAGAAAGCCGGACAGGTTTCTCTGGGGTGGGAGCAGACTTCTTGCACCCGTCGGTTGCTCCTGCTTCTGCCTTGCTGATCCACCTCCAGCATGGAGCTATTATCCTAGCTTTTTCCTTTTCTGTGATAAGGGCAGCATATGTCTGGATCTGCAATTACAAGTTGTATCTTTGTGAATCGCCAAGAAATGAATACTCCTTGATCCAGCCCACGTGTTGCTTCTCCCCCTTAGTGCCAGAGCATATGATTTGAACAAGGCACCTCTGCAGAGGAGAGCTCTGCTCAAAGTTACACTCGTGCGTGAGAGCTTAGAGTCGTGCGGTGCTGCTCCTCTTTCTTCTCTCTTTAAGTGTTAAACAGATCCAGGCTGTCATCCTCCCTTCGCGTTTTTGCTACTGCAGGGTAGCCCTTCTTGCAGCAGTGGGGGCTTGTCCCCGGCGTTAGGAGAGGGCGTGGGTAGCAACATCTCCAGGTGCGACTGGGTGGCTGCTGGTGCCAGCTGATGCAGAGCTGTGGGACCGTTCTCCCTGGGTGAGCCTGTAAGAGCCGTTTTCCCAGAGCCGCTGTTCGTGTTAAACCACTTACTCTGTTATCTTCCGGGGGGAAATGATTTTCTTTTTGCCCTAGCTGAAGAACATTAATGCCATTAACATAATAAGAGATTTAGAGCATCCCTTTGTTTATACAGTGGCATGCCACAGTGACAGGCACAATATAAATAGCTAAACACTGAGATAACCAAACACTTAGGCTGATGAAAAACCCCCAGCATTTTTCCCATTCCAAATTCTTTAGAGTAATCTGATTTGACCTCCAGCACAATGCATACTTTAATGATGCCTGAATAATGACTGGGCAAGGAATTAACTCCCACAGTGGGTTAACGCACTCACTTTCACCCAGAAGACCTAGGCTCAAATCCCAAATAAATCGAATGGATTTGGTGATCTCATTCCAGTTCCTCACGGTCCTTTGTTCACACCCCGCGATTCCATAGAACCGGTGGCCCCCGCCTGCCTCCTGCAGAGAGGGGCCAGCATTTGGGTAACAGCGATGGCGTAGGTCAGAGGGGAGGTGCGTTAGCAAAAAACCGGCAAGTCCCTCTAATCCAGGGATCTCAGCCGCTGAAACAACAGCGTTAGGGCAGGGAGGGCTTCCATAGCCCTCCTGGGTGTCGGACATTCGCTGCTGTCAAACACCTTGATGTCAAACAAACCATTTTTAACTGTGTAACAGATGTTTGAATATGAACTGCCTAAGTGTGACCAACTGCGGATTTGTCTCTCCGGGTTTATGAGTGGGAGAGCAAACATAATGCACTTAGCCTATGGCAGGGTCGAGGGAGGTCATCAGTGGGTGACTGTGCTGACAGCATTTTATGCACCCTATGAAGACAGTACTGTCAGTAGGGCATGACAAAACCCTTCACCTATCAAACAGGAAACTTGGAGAAAAAACATTCTTCTGGTGTCTGGTGTTTTCTGCATTTCTTTTGTGCTTGTTGCTAAGGACACTTGGACGGTAATGGGAACCTTTGAGTGGCATTTCCAAATCCTGTTACCAAAAGCTAGATGCCTGGCACCCATACTGGAGCCCACAAATGACGTCGGTAAAAGCCAAAGTGCTCGGCGGCTATGAAAATTACATCACTCCTGCCTAGATGCTCCACTTTGGGGAAACAAATTGAAAGGCTCCTTTGTTTTCTTCTATTTTTTTATTTAATTTCTCCTGCTAAGACCATACCCAAAGCACAGCCAGTAACACCACAGACAAGTGCTGTGGAAATAACTGAGTCAGAATATTCTATTATTTTACCTTTCAAAATGTGGGCAGCAAAACCCAAAGGTTGATGAAACGAAGCACATGTACCCATGCAAATATAACTGGTATTAAAAACACCATGCGGGTAGCGTTCCATCCCAAAGAAGACAGAGAGAGAAACGTACTTCAAAAGTCTTCCAGGAAGCCTCATTCAGCATGTAAATCTACAAGGGCTAAGTCCTTTTTAAGAGATTAATACGGACAAGTTTTAACTGTGTTTTTCTTTCCCTCAGAGTGCTGTTGACTGCAATCCAGAGGTCCACAGAGTGATGTGAAGATAGCTTGAGACAGCTGAGTAGCAGTGGTTGATAAAATTCTGGTCGCACCAGTGTCCATGGGAGCTTGTGCCATCATTTAAATAGTGACGGGATGTCATTCCATCTTTTCAAATTCTTGATCTGCATATTAATAAGCCAGTCTTTTTTGATGCTGCACAATACTGAAATACTCAGAAGGTAGTTTAGGTTTCACTTAGGAAACCGAAGGAGCATTGCTGGTACAGAGCAGGATATCCTTCCTGGGCTGGCTTGACAGAGAGAAGCTTTATTTCACATGTGAAACATACGGGACAAATCAATGCAGCTGAATTATGGAGACCAAATGATAGCTACTAACTTCAGCGGGCACAGTCCGTAGCCTTTGTAGCATCAATCCTATTTATTAGCAGTGGCGGGGAGGCTCACGGCTCCTTCCAAGCTGCAGCTCAGCAGTAAGCGCCTTCTGGGCTTAGCTCAGTATTTGTGAGCTGCACCTGAGGCACCGATGCTGCGTGCCCAGGTCAAGCGAATTCTCTGAGCCTGTTACCACTGGGTAAGCTGAGGCACAGAGGGATAACATGACTCCTCAGCATGATCTCCAGGAGGAGCCTCTGTCGGGGAGCAGAGATGGAAGGAGGTCTCAGTGGACCAGCACCCTTTTCCTACCTACTAAGCACCCATGGCTTATGCCTTAGAAGAATGGGGATCTTTATGCTGTCTCTCCAGGTATGGAAAACCATGTCCATCCCATCACAACTCACTGCCCTAAACCAGCACAGCCAGTCACCAAGTCCTGGTTACACATGGGAAGTGGGAGCAGACAACAGCTGAGGCAGGCAGGAACAGCAGCGAAACCCAGGTGGATCCATAAACACCACCACCACCACCTTCTGGGTACCTCAGGAGGGTCTCGGGAATCCATGGCGGCTCCTGGGAAATGAGTCATGTAAGCTGGGGAAGGCTGCAGCAGCAAAGTGTGCAACCACTTTGAAAACGTCCTGCAGCCCTGCAGCGGCTGGATGGGGTCAGCCTGGTCCCCCGGCAGCGCAGCCGGTGAGGGGACAGAAAGGAAACAGGCTGGCAGAACACGCGCTACCACCGTCCCTGTGCACAGTCTGCTCCTGCCAGACAAGAGCGATAAGGCCATGAAAGAGCAGGGTGAGAGACCAAGCAAAATTAATGCTGAGGGGTACGGTTTAGTCGTAACTTGGCAGTGCTAGGTTAATGGTTGGACTTGATGATCTTAAAGGTCATCTTCCAACCTAAATGATTCTGATTCCATGGTTCTATGAAATTAATCTCCCCCAGTACACCTCAGCACACACAACAGGGGCTCGTGCTCCTACAGAGGCCAAGAGTGAGGAATAAGAAGGTCTTTAAAGACATTTCTGTGTCAGGAGGTCTTTGCGGCGTTGGGCTGCTTTCACCCTCGCAGCTCGGCAAGTCCAAGTGGAGGCAAAGTGCTTGGAAACCCCTGGGCGATAGTTTCGTAGCGGGGTTTTCAAAAGCTCTGCCTCCCCGAGGGATTTCCAGAGGCCACCCCAGCCAGGCAGGCCAGCAGCCGGCAAGCACGAGCCTTCGCCCCGTACCCCCCGGGGCAGGGCATCCCACCCCCAGGAGACACACACCCCGCACTGTTTGTGCTTGCGCTGTGTACACACACGAATTTAAAGCATCTCCCCCGGTTTCTCTGCAAATTGCTGCATTCAGATGAAGTGGCAGCTGCTGTAATTAAGACACAGTTAATTACATATCCCCTTAATTGCGATGATAGGATTTTGTCAATTTAGTAAATAAGAATTGTTAGGTTTCTTCCGGCAAGCGCAGCCTCAGCACGGCTCAGACGCGGTTCCCTTTGTCTCCCGGCAAACGGCGAGCTGCCTGGCGCCGGACTGGGGTGTCCAGCAGCTCTCAGGTGGCAAAGGTGCTCACTTTCGGCTTGTCGGCAAACTTCAGCTCTCTGGCTGCCTCCGTCCAAAAAGCCTTTGCAGAGGGCAGCACCCAAAGGGAAATGTTTAGCCAGAGCTTCAATCCGAGTGCAGTGTTGAGAAACTTCAGGGGTAAGGGGTAAGCCAAGAGGAAAGAGGCAAATGTTCTTGCTCCTCTCCTTTTCTTTATTTAAGAAAGAAAAAGATAATGGGAATTATTTGGATTTCTTACAATAAGGAATGAAATCTCCCACTGGCCTGCTACTGGGCACAGACCATGGCCGTAAGCAGGACCAGTGTCTCAGTCAAGGGGCTTTCAAATTCCAGCTCTGCCCTCAATAATGACTATAAAAATAACTTTGCAGGTTTCTGTATTTACAGTGTCTAATTTTCTCCCTTACTGGCTGTGCTGAACTGTAAATTGCTCTTTCTCTTCTCAACAGTCAACCCAGCGAAGCCCAGGGCTGCACCAGCCCTCTGCCACTATCACTTTCTGCCTCTCATCTCCTGCGCTGCCCCACCGCTTGCAGGCTCCGCTTCCTGCGCCAAGATTGCTGGGTGGACACTATTTTGTTTGAGGGGAGAAAACAGGAAGACGGAAGGGTTGCAAAACGCCAGGACTGGATCTGACCATCGTCGCCTGTCTCTGGATGAGAGATGAACTGGGCTCCCGCAGGGATGGCCAGAGCCTGGAGCCAGCCGGGTGATCAGCGTGAAGAAAACCCATCTTTCCACCCTGCTCTGGAGGCAGCCTGATACCGAGGCAAGCAAGAGGGAACATGTGTGAGACATGTATGTCATTTTTTGCATCGCTTTTCAGTGATTCACTATGCAGAGCTGTCATCCATATTAATTAATGAATTGCGGCTGACTGAACAAGTATGTTCTGGGTGTTCTCACAAAAAAAATGGCACAAAAAATCATCTGATTAAAGAAGATTACCTAAGATCACTTTAGTCTTAATCATTATTTATTACTAAGTTACAATTAGCTAGAAATTAATGAAAATGTCATTTGTATTTGCCTCCCAATTCCATATCCTACAGGCAAACTCAATCTTCCTTCTCATGGAAAGTGGCACACCCCACCTCTAGGCTTTGGCAAGACCCTGATGCTGGCTGAGTGTGAAGTTACAAGTTGTGGTTGAGTGTCATCCCCTCCCTGGCAGCACCTCCGCTGCTCCCTGGACTCTTCATTGGGCCGAGTCAACCTGCTGAGCCCGCAGGCACCCCCTCACTTATTTTTCACTGGCTCGTTTTCTGCCTATTTAGCAAGGGGAACTGGTTTGGCACAAAGCTCAGCAACCAGGACGTTTTCTTCACAGCATTAGCAAGCCGCTGGTATCAGCTCAAATGGTGACGTGTTTGGACTTGCAGGATGTTTTCATAGGCAAACGAAGGAATGTGGTCTAGATAAAACTGCTTTGGGGTAGGAGCAGAATTGGTCAGTGGAAAAAAATCACACCCTGGAAAGTGGTTCACCATCAAAACAGCAAGATGTATTCAGTGAACAGGTCCTGCTTCCATACAATTCAAATTCTTCATTGGTGAAGTCAGTGATGGCGTAGAGAGTGTAATTAGGAAATGTGCAGCTGATGCAAAGCTGAGAAGAACCGAAAGTACATTAGAAAACAGGGTAACACATCAAAATTATTTTAACGAATTGGAGGAATTGTCTGAGAAAAATAGGCTGCAATGCAGTAAGGCTGCGGGCAAGTTTCTACATGTAAACAAAAAAAAGTATCAACAGAGCAAATGCAAAATGGACCAAAATATGAATCAGCAAAGCTATGCAATTGGAAAGAAGCGAAATATCATACCAGAATTCATAATCAGGTTTCCTGATGCAAGAAGCATGATGTCACCCATCCTTTCCGCTCAGCACTGCAAACATCAGTGAATGAACTGTGACCATATTCAGGACCCAGCTCCCTAGTGACAGAAAAAACCCAAACCAACATTCTTGAAAATCTGTAAAAATTACCTCTAAGCAATGCTTCAGAGAATTGATCGGCCTGAGGAAAAAACAGCCGGGACATAGCAAATACCCAAAACATTGCTGCAGAGAAAAAGGGAATGATCTGTCCTCCCTGTCCATAGCAAACAGACCACTGAACAGCACGCTTAAATTGCAGCAGGAGGGATCTGAGTGGATGGTAGGAGAAACTTTCTAATGCTGAAACGCCAAAGCAGATCATCTGGGAGGCTGCAAAGTCTCAGAGTAGGAATTTAGGCAAGCGTCTGTCTGCATCAGCGAAGGTAGAGTCCCTCCTTGCATCCCAGGCCCCACTGACTAGAGGCCCCTCATGGTCCCTCCTGGCTCCAGAGGTCTGTGTGCCAGAAAGCAAGCAAAACTCTTCCTTCTTCCCTGCCCCACCTCATCTTTCCTGAAGTCTCCTTATTTCAGTGCCAAGATGTAGGTCGTAGCTTATATGACAGAAGGGTGCGTAAAAAAATCCAGACTCAAATTACGCCTACGTTTCTAATTCCAGAAAGGTTAAAGAAAGCTTTACCTTCTGTCTACAGCAAGTAAGACGTATCAGAGAGCATGTCCAATAAAACATCACAAAAAGGTTTACCCTTAAAGATCCAACCCTGGACTCATTCCTCCTGTGTCAGATCATCTTTTTTGTTTTCTCACCCTTTGACTTTCTTCTTTAAACTTCACCACTGTCAGGAGATGCTCCTACACTCAGATCGATGAGTAACTTGAGGACTACGCAACCTGAGACGCTGCAGTCTCATTTACCGAAGTGCAGCAGCACTCAGGATGGTGGCTTTGGTGTGCAAGGGCACCAGTTTCCGAGTGATTTGCTGATAGATTAGCTTTCGCCTCCCCTGTCTACCGCTTGCTTTCCTTAGGCTCTCATCTTCGGTACTACACCACTCCTTCTTTTTATTGTGTATATAGTCAACTGCAACATTGCAAATAAATTGGCTCAAACAGCACTCAAAAATGGACCCACAAGGCCGAGGGGCACTCCCCGTTCAATGCCAGGGTGGCTCCTCCATTCCATCACAAAGCTGGGCTTAGTGAAGTAGAGGGACTCGCTTGCACCAGCTTAGCAAGGGAGAAGGAGCTCAGGCAGACAGCCCCCACGACTGTGCCGGCAACCTTTGCCTTTCCTCATCTTTCTTCCGTGATTTATCTAAGTCCGTAACCCCACTGGGTGTGAACCGGGAAGGGTGAGCTCATGTTGCAGCCTCAGTCTTCGGCCAATCTGTAAACAGAAATACTACATAGTTAAATAAACTTTACTCGTATGGGCTTCCTCGGTTTTGGAAAGCAGAATGGATTTCATCCTGGAAAAAGAATCCTTTTTCAGTGTGTTGAGTTGGATAAGTTCAAAAACAAGATTAGGGTATTTTTTTAATGGATGATTATTATTTAGCACAAGCAGGTAGATTATAGATGGTCCCACGATTTTAATTGTATGGCTGCAGCATTTGGATGTACGCCTTCCCCTTCTTCATCATGGGCTTCCTGCGGGCCCCTGTGTGAACCATTTAGCTTCTGTCTTACGCTCTCTCCTTCCTACTGGGCTTTATGTCCCTTGTCTGTTAAGACCAAAGCCACTTTAGTTCACAGTATGCTGAGTTTTTTAATACATTGGGTCTCAAAAGCTTCTGAGACTTGTAACTGAAGTTTTATGTGCAAAGTTACAACAGAAAGCTGTAACCTAGGCATTCAAACAGCAAATTTTAAAAATATTCCTGCATGTATCCAGGATGGAAGATAAATTCTGTGATGAGAGCCTTTGAAGTGTACACCAGGAGACAGGTAAGCAGCCTGAGGTTTGGAAGAAAGCTTGCCAGTTCTGTGGTAGACACAGTTACTGCCGGCACTATCTCAGGTAGCTGGGTTGGCAACCTAAACACATGATTCCTGCTGGAGGAAGGAAGATCCAACATCCTCCATTTCCCAAAGATGAGGGATGAGGAATGCTTCCCGCTGAAGCCACGCTAAGGGTAAAACTGGAGGAGAAGAATCACCCCCAGGGAGGAGTCGGGGAGAGGAGAGGAATCTCTGTTGGTGCTGCTGACTATGATGAGGACAACAGTTGTGCAGAACTGGCTGACAGGGATATGGAAATGTTGGTAAATATAACAGTGATTCTCAACAGCTCATATTGTGTGTGAGTGTTGGAGTTGTCACTTTTGTATGTTGTATAGCTACATTTTCCAAGATTGACTGAAATTATCTAAAGCATGAAAATACATTCTTTTGTAGACTGAATTGCATAAGTTTTTACATCATGCTCTACAACTAAGTGGAAGACGCAATGGTCTTAGTTTTAGGAAAAAAAAAATCACACTGTGGAGGTATTCAAGGAGTTTCTAAGATGGCTGTGTAATGATACTATTCAAAACAATAGTCTGACTAAGATCGCTGGTGAGGACCGATTTTAACTTCAAACTCCTGGAGCTGCAATATTAATTCATACTCCAGTGAGGTAGTTGCCATGGAGTGGCCAAAACATACTTCACCGACTCTGATGGGCAACAAAATACAGAAAACATCTACTTTGTTTTGCAAATACTGGTGAGTCACTGTTTTATACACAGCAGCCAAATTTCATTCCTCGGGAGGTAGAATAAATTATTAGTTAATTGTGACAAATGAGCAGACCATCAGACTCACTGATATAATTAATCAGTCTGCAAAGAAATTCTGCTTTGAGTCACAGAACAGCACACTCTTGTCCTGAATTATAAAAGTCTGTTTAAATAAGTTAACTGGTTCCTGCATTTGTTTCTGCTCTAAGACCTGCCGCTAATATTGTGCAACTCCTTCTAGAAACTCCCGTATCTCTGCAAAATTTGATGTTTTGTAGAACCTTCGCTTTTACATGCATACACTAGTTCTTTTCTTCCTCGGGGATTCCTAATAGGTATGCTATTCCATAGCAAATTTTGCTACCAAAATGGAGATTAATACATGTAAGCCGTGTTATTTTAGGTCCATCAACAGCTCTGTAACAAAAAAAGTAACATTTTACATCACTGTTTGTAGGAATATGGCATGTTGTGCTCTGCAAAGAAACTAAGGGAGTTTATAGATCCTGCACCAATCTTGCCACCAGGGTAAGCCTCTTGAACCACACAGCACACATTGTGCGCACAGGCCAGGCTATCAGTCAGTCGTATAAAAAAAATCTGCTCAAGACTCTTGACATTTCAGAAGTGTACCTTGGGGGGGGGGGGGGGGGGGGGGAAGAAGTTCACCCAGCTGTTATTTCTTAAATAAATAAATAAAGCATTCATCTGCACAAACTCACTTTTTTTCAAGAGAGACAAGATTTTGCCTTGTTATCAACGTCATTCCCTTGTTCGCTTGTAAGCTCTGTACCAGGACAAAAATATTTCTTTTCTATAACTGCCATATAAAAAACAAAAAAAATGCTTTTCCACAGCTTAGGTGGGATTCCTGCTCTCTAGTCTCCTGCTTGTACCTTCACTATCTTCTACATTCTTCCTTCATCAGCTGAGTTGTTCGTCCTGGAAAGGATGTCTGTGGTTTCTATCCCAGGCAACTAGGATGGGTCCGCAGAGCACACGCATCCAGAGGAGCTCCAGGGCAAGCTTGTGCATCGAAGTAAACCCGTAAGACCTGTGGAATAAGCTTTTCCCTTTCATGCCTATTGTGGGCAACGTTGCAACAACTTCTAATGATTTTTTACGACTTTGGCCTAAAAGAGGAACGAGGGAATCCAGGCAGAGTAAACCAAAACTACATCCAATAGTTTTTGGCCATACCAGGAGTGCTGCATGACCTGAATTTATTATGTATATCAGAATCTAGAATGAAAATTATTGTAAAAAAAAAAAAAAAGCTGTTTTTTTTTCTCCCTATGAAAATTTGTTGTATTGCACATCAACTTCAAAATACGTTTTGATTTTTAAAATTTTTTTAAAACGTCACAGGTTATTTCTGTTGGGAAGTCAAGGCTTTAAAAATTCTAGTAATATTAAACTAATGCAGTTAGTTGCTCAACTGCAAGAGGCACAACCCTTATCGTGCTAATTACAAGTCAGATGGAGCCAATTGAACAATACTGAATTATTAAGGTCTTACTGTACATTCTCAGGCTGTTAATATCTATTAGATTACAGCTGCATTATACTGAGTGCTCATTTCAGCAGGAGATTAGAAAGTACATTTATAATGCTGGCTACCCTTTGGGTGGATCACGGTATTTACATACCACATGTCAACATGAGATTACAGAACGATTTATGCTTTTTGCCTAGACCTTTCAGGAAACTGCAACTGGCTCCAGTAAACTATGAAGCTGAAACTCCATTCCAACCTGACTTTGACAATTCAGCTCTCAGGAAGTACGTGCATTTTCACGAAATCATGAAAAATGCCACCAGCAACTGGTACAATCAAACTTCATGTAAAGCAGCATTTGACTTGCTGTGTCTCAACACAAGTAATCCATGCTGGTTTTCCTGCCAAGAGGGGAGTAGAAGATGAACTAGGGAGGTTCACTCTGCTGTAAACAAACTAGACCTAAATTGCACAGAGAAAAAAGTGAAAAGTTATCTCACTTTTTCTAAAAAAGAGCTGCCACCTGTCCCCCAAAGCCACACCGTCTCTCCACTACCAACACTCAGATATCCCGGTTCCCTCTGTAATATGCAGAAGGCAACCAATGAACAAGGCAAACTGTTTGTACTTGTTATCTAAATATAGTTACTCAAACACACTGTAGATAATGGAATAGCATGTATCGAAAGAGCTAAAGTAAGTACCTGGATGTACGCACAAATTGATTCATCACTGAAAAAACCCAACATAGTGTAAGAAAATACACTGCTTTGATACACTTGATTTAATAGTTCTAAAGTGGCAGTGAAGAACATTAGGATTTAACCCAACATTACCCATTTAAAGTTGAATGGAAGATATTTGAATGTGTATTTATTGCAAAGTATTTTAAAGATGACATGTCAAATGAGTTGTAACACTCAGACCAACAAAAAATGGTGTAAAATCTTAAGCCTCTGCAAATAATGCATCATCTGCGTATGTACGTATGCACAGCAGTCTGCCTTAGGTAGGTAAAGCTGTCACACGCTAAAAGAAGTCTGCTTGATTACTATACCACTAGGTTTATGAAGTTTTACTGTTTCGGAGACCAGGAAAAGTATGGGTGGGAGAAAACTCACCAGATTGAGTTGTCCCTCATCTTCATTCCCAGCTACTTTGCCTTTTACTTTTTCTAAATCAGCCAAACCTTTGATTACGTTTCATTACAGGAGCTGCCTGTGACAGCAAAAGGAAAGTAGATTTCCAGGATGATGACAGACGAAAGCAGCTGCCATGCATTACATCAACATTATCTGTCTGCCACTTTATCTGAAGGTTTTGTCCATTAGCTACATGCCAAAACCCAATTACACACGGAACACAAATGGAAAGGCTATGCAGCAGAAGTATCCCTCACTTCCCCTCCTATTAGTTAGTAAAGGAGACTCACTAAACCGTAGGGACATAAGGGCTATTAAATGCTGCAGTACAGCACAAGCCTAGGAGAACCAACCTCATAAATATTTCAGTGGCAGCAAGAATGGCATGAGATCAAAATACCTTGTCTGTCATCAGCCTTGTCAGGTCTAACAGGTATCCGTGCCTCCTGTAAACATCCCATTACCGGGAGGGGACACTTGGAGAAGCATCAATTTCAACTACTATCCTATGCTGCCATCCTCCCCCCTTACATGGTAGCAACAGAAGAGACTTCACAGAGGGAGGCCGTATACAGGAAGGGCCTGATAAATACATGCTTGTCATTAAGTAAAAAGGTTTTCCCTTTTATGACAGCTTACTACTAGCCTGTGACAGGCCACCAAAAGCCTTTTGCCAATGACTGTGGCAATTCCTTTGAGGCCAAAGGGCTCTTGACTAATAAAGGGTGGAAAAAAGCAGAATGGTGAATTTTGACTAGAGAAAAAAAGCTAGAAGTGCCTCCAAAGACATGTAACTTTGCCCCTACTAAACATGCTGCTGGTGGTCAAGTATCAGGCTGTTCTTCTCGTCTTCCTCCTTGGAGTCATAGTTGTACATAGCATGGTTTCAAGAGCAGAGCATACAGCACTTGAAACCATCTTCATAACTTTTAACATTTGTTTCCACAACGTTCAGGTTGGCGATAACACACCCAGCCTATTTCTCCATATGTATAGTAGCATTAGGGGAGGGGAGAATTTGGTAGAATATAACCATTCTATAACCATTCTTTGACACCAGGAAAGTGTTTGTGTACCAGTCCAAGAAGTCACTCTAACAAAGCTTATGCAAAACTGGCATTCAGGGACAACATAAGCAGCTTTACAGATGCCAGGTTTAACCACCTGAAATTTAAAGAGAAAAATCTTTGTTCCAGGTTACGAGAGTAAATATACACCAACAGATCCTGGACCAAACATTACCTGGACAAGTACTGGCAGGATGGTGTTTTCAACTGTCCAGCCTGCACTTGAGCAGAAGTATCAAAGAAACTGAATCAGCTGAACTTAAGAAAGCAAAAGAACATAAATCACTCTTGCATCCATCACAATTCTGGATTGTTTCTTTAGCTGCACAAATACCTTCTATCATTTTAGGGTATAGCTATATTGCTTAGAAAATCCTGCTGCATCTGGGAATATGAATTCCTCAACTGAAAAACAAAGGTAGTTTGTACAGTGGAGTTAAAACAGTGGAAGAATTGAAACAGGCCTGTTTCAATTGAAACTTGGAGATCTCTCCTTGGCTGGAGTGAAACACAACTACATAGTAAGCCCTCATTTATTCACTCACTGTAGAGGGAAAGCATGCCCTCATTTATTTATTTACTCACTCCTTGAACCAGCGAGGCCCCCAGTCCTTGGCAGGTAGTTTCACTGACAGCACAAATCCCCTTGGTGCCTCCCACAGCTACAGGAAGACAGAATACTTAGTAATTATTACCTATTGTCCACATTGCAAGGTCAATTCCCTCCATCGCCTAGAAAATAGTAACATTGTTGTCTTCCTTCTAAATAAAGATTGGAATTCATGTTCCACACCGTTATATCCCTTCCTTCTCTTCACCAGGGAATTACATGAGATTTTTAATTCAAGATGGCCCTTAGCTAGGGAGGGATGGTATGGTTCTCTCCTGGACTGCGAAGCTGACAGCAAAACTAGACCCCTCATCCCCTCCAGAAAAAAATGAGTATGAAGTTGTTTGGTTTTTAATGCTGAGAATGATCTTTACACGCAATGCTCATACAAAGGTGCCTCAATGAATTTTGCCAGTTTTCCAGCATTCTGTGGTACCCTCCTCTTTCACATACTACACAAGAAAAACACCTTGCTAACTGCTCTGTCACATGCAAACAATGCAGTAGAAAATGCTCCTTAAATATCAGCAGTTTTATCCTTCAACCCTCCTGTTCCTCCACTTATGATAAGCAATTTTATTTTATGTCAATTGAGAACATAAACATTGTGCTGAACACCTCAACAGCAGCAGCAATCCAACAAGTCTATTCCATTTCAGGCAACATCTGGTTACCTGACATAATCTCAAAGGCCTCATAACTTCTATTTTGCATTAAAAGTTTCTTATATTCACCTGCATAGCTGAAATCTACTAGACTAAATCTAAAACTACTGCCCCACCCCGATACAAACTTTTTTTAGGAAATAAAGTAAGTTTTATTTGAAGTGAAAAGGAATCACATGAATACCGTTGTATAGTGTGTAAAAACAAAGTCATTGTCAAAAAATCTGGAAAAGGAATACAAAATTATTGTGTTGTTGCCAAAAGAAATCAGATTTTTTGGAATATATAATGATGGTTATAAATTAAAATAATTCTAGACCATTTCCCAACACTAATAAGCCAAAATATGTCAGATGTCATGAGGTGAATACTTGCTATTTTCCCTACATCTAAAACAAATACGTTGAATACTTTAAATGTTATTTCTAAAGCATCTTCAATTTATAATTACAAAAGTGTCTGTGCTTTGCCAGTTCTCCAAAGAAAGATCTTCTGTTGGCTATGTAGAAAGGAATTTAAAAGGGCATCAAAATGTTAGACTTCTTAGCAAATATAAATATAACCTCATTTAATTAGGGAAGCAGTTTGAGAACAGTTCCTTGGAAGTAGAGAAGTGCAGAGTTTTTAAAATATCAGAAAAAAAAAAAGAGTAACATTATAAAACATTTAACTCAAAATCAGAACAGTTCTTTAATAATCGCAAATGAACTTTTTACAATATCAATTTTCTAACTTTCTGGGCACACTTCCTGGTAACACTTGAGTGTCCTCTGTGAGTTACAAAGAGTAAGTTTTCTGTGTTACATGGCTAAAAAAACCTGGACATTCTTAACAACTTGGCATCACATCTTTTTTTAAAAAACAGATCACACAATAATTTAGACAGCATTTATAGCATTATAAAATCAGACCCCCCCTCTTTAATCACTCACAAGAGCAGCCATTAAGAATACAACAGCTTTAGGAATACAAATAATGAGGATGTAAAACTATCTGTGCAAAACTGCATTATTTTTACTGTCTAAAATTTCAGGGGAGTAACACCGCCAAAAGCAGAGAGAGGATAACAAAGACAAACAGTCATGAAAGTAATGCTACCTTAGATTTTCAAACAGGAATTACATTATGAACTAAATATCAGGTAAAGAAAAAAAAAAATCTGATGGCACCTTGAACAACAATGGCAAGTGTCCTGGAAATTGCAGTTGAACAAAAACTGATACAGGTTCATTTTAAGGTCTCTTTCAGGAGTAGCGATTGATTTGGGGGTATCAACTCTAGCATTTCTTTCCATGCAAAAATCTATCTTTCCAACATCTTTGCTTTGCGGGCTACTAATGCATTTAAGAATGAGCAGTCTTTTGAGGAGTGTGCTTTCTTCCATGCATCTGAAATCTTTAAAACAGCTGGATCATTGATTCCCTGGATTTCCCTACTCCGATCCATTTAACTGCAGGAGAGAAAAGCAAACTTTTATTATAAGTAATACAAAGCAAGATCAGATTGTATCTTAAGATAAGATACAAACTTATCTTTTTAAGCGCTTAAGAGCTTAAGTACCATAGTCTGAAGAAAAACAGGGAGTATACTATTAGTACACTAAGAAACAATAACTATGTCTCTTGTTCTCAAAGTAAGAATGCATTGGTAACTTAGAAATGCAGGAACAGTCTTGAAGCCACCATAATAAATAAATTAGTTTTCCAGATCATAGGAAAAAAAAAAGATACAAAGAAACTGTCAGAAAAGTAAAGATTTGCATCGTATCTAAAGTCCCAGCCTTGGATGGAACCGCAGGATCACCTTTATTAGGGAGCAAAACACTTAAGCAAGTTACAAAAATCTCAGTTGAAGGAGAACTATAGCATAAGTCAAAGAAAGGATGCATATTAAAACTTTTGAAAATTTTCAATTCAACAGCTAAATAGATAGATAAAAAGAAGTAAAACAATAATTATAAATATTGCCAGGTACATCAGAATAAGCACAGCTACAAACTAATTTTCAATATTTTGAAAGTTCATTAAGGCAAAGTACAAGACAAGTTCCCCGGAGCAGGAAAAAACACAACAACAAAATCTGTTTTACTTACCAGGAACACCCAACTCCATTTCTATAAAGCGAACATAATTTTGTGCATTTACAGGCAACTCATCAAAAGTCCTTGCATTTGATATGTCCGTATCCCATCCTGGGAGTGTCTCATACTGAACCTCTACTTTATTTAAGACTTCCTGGTTGGCTGAGAAGCAAACAGAAACAAAAATATTATGTTTACAAAGATCATATATTCTCTACCACTAAAAGCATAACTGTAAAGCTTTTTATTTTTTTCTTATACAAAGAGGTTTACTCATAAGATAATATACCAGCACTGAAGGTGCTGAAGTGTCCTTTTTTGTTAATATAAGCAGAGGAAAAAAAAAAAAAAATCCAGTAACTATCAGCACTTAAACTTTAGGAATTCCAGCACTCACAGTCGCATGCATGTCTTTTGCTTAAACCACAATATTTTCAGTTCAGAAAACAGCTTTACAGGAAAAGCAATTTCCCAAAATCTTGATTTCCACCCCCCCCCCAAACAAATACCAAGATCCAACTCCCCCTTCATGAGGGAATTTGGTGATATGAAAACAAAATTAGGCACCAGCTTGTAAGTATCAGGCAGTTAAAACATACTTTAAAATGGCATAGGAGTGCGCTTTTTACTAAACGTAGTTATAAGATGTAGTTTATACATAATATACTTCTGATGCCCACAGACCTTTTGCCCCAAAACTACAACAAATTTGTCAGCCAGTGTGGAGTCCCACATGGTACATGAACAGTAACTGTTCCAATTACTTCTCAGAATAGAAGCAACGAGTATATTCCATTTTGTCCTTCATTTAGTGACTTGCTACAATGTTGTCCATTAACTCTGAATCCTGTGATGATTTCAAGTACTGGAAAAGATGCTGAGCACATTGTTCCGGAACTGAATCATTCCAGTAACTATCTAAACATTAGTCTTCGAATGACACTGGGCAGCGAAACAAAAGCCTTAAGCCTGAAAACGGTGAAAATATGTTGATAAAAAAATACACTGGGAGGTGTCAGACATTCTTGCCTTCCTGAAAAAGACAGGGTTCTGCCAAAGGCACTGTAATTAATGTTATGTAGCCTCCATGTCTCAGATCAAGTCACTCCTGCAAAGATAGTTAGTCAACCTGGGAAAGAGGTTTAGGTGCAAGAGGCCCAGTAGAGGTGCAAATGCAAAACCATAGCTAATCCCCTCCAGCATGTGCGTAGCCAACAAACTCAGGCTCAGCATACTGAAAAATTTGTCCTGGCGCAGGTAAGAGTTCAATAGTAGCAATGTTGTAAGGACAGCCTTCATGAACCAGGCATTTTGAGTAAGGGTGAAAGAGGACTATGCTCTACTGACTTCAAAGCCTACTACAACAGTGAGGAAATGCACAATTTTTGGACTGAGGTATTCACAGGTTAAGGCAAATTATCCTGAATCGATACTTGTTGCAATCAGGACAAATAGGCAGGCACATTAAGGATGTTGTGTTGCAGAAGCCAAGGATAAGCACTTTCTTTAATGTAATCAGCAGTAACAACTGAGTTGGTGTCTGCTGTCCAGGTGATCTGTAAAATAGAATAGCTATAATTCAAAGCGCAAAACCACAAACTAATCTCTGGGCATTGCAGATGGTCTAGAATAAGATGCTAGCCTCCCTTGTTCTGAAGAGAGAAAGTGACTGAACACCTAATCTTGGAGGTCCACAGGCATTTTTACTTTGAAGTCTCTCTGATGAGGCTAGCTGAGAGAAAACTGAAACCGCTTAGAATTGAATGCTCTAATCCCATCTACAGTCTTCCATTACTCTATGTTAGTTCAATTCCTTACCTCCCCAAACGAGAAGAAGAAAAAGAAGGGATAAATTTCTTGATGCTTCAAATGATTCTCTCATTTTGCTTCAGCAGGTTTGATAAAAGATGATGTGTGGTGAAGATAAGCCATAAACTGAGCTCAGTGTAGTAACAGGTTTAGTCACCATCTAGATTTCTCTCAGCTCTTCCCTTAAGGGATTTGTCTTTTAGCCTTTCTGGAATATTCCTTATTAACAGCTGAATTAGATAACAGAGAGAGCAGATATAACAGTATCTGGTAGTCTGGCACTATAATTTGGAGAGAGAATGATGTGATGTTACTTCCAACTCAAAAAGAATAGCGGAAATTTGGGATCTTGGCACCGTTGTAAGAGAAAGATCCTCCAGCAATTTCCAGAAATTGAACATAAAACCAGTCATATAGGTCAGACCAAAGGTGCATGTAGCGCAGTGTCCTAGCTCTTTAATCTACAGTAGGTGTCCAGGGAAAGAGCCCAAGAAAAAAAAAAAAAAATGCAAGTACGAAGTAAAGCTTCTCCAAAATAATCCTACAATTTCCTAAGGATCTGCGTTTTCAAAGTCTCCTGAGCTAGAGGTTGTGCCCGTCTGTGCTAAGATCAACTAACACCTGAACTTGGACAGGAGACTAGCAGGACTAGACCATGGCTTTCACATTCCTTTTAAACTGATCAGCTCAGAGCTAGCAAGGAGTTCTATCCTTCTTTCATAAACTCCTATGACTGAACAGAAATGGAGATACTGGCCAGCTCCACAGCAAAAGACTACAGCCTCAATGATACCAACTGAAGTCAGCTGTAAACTTACAAGATATTTTCAGTTCTTTCTTAACAGAAGATTATGAAATGCCCACAGAAATCTAAGCTAAAAAACCTGAGACTTGTATGATTCTCTGATCCAGCTGGAAAAAGGAACAATATATGAAATATGACATGTTTTTCCTGAGATGGTGGGCACTATGTGTGCTTCTAATTTAGAGACAGTCATTTCACAAGAAGGGTAAATCACTAACATCTCCAAGAGAGTGGGAGGGTGGGGAGGGGAGAGAGAAAGAAATACCCTGCCAGCAAGAGATTCCCAGACTAGATGTCTTCTAAATTAAATTCAAAATGCCAAAGTGGCAAGTTTAAAAAAAAAATAATAAAAATTATACAAGTGCGCAGCATGCAGACATCAGAAGTAATCTAATCGTCCACAAAACACAAAGTGGGAAGTTACCTTTTGTTTTTTATGCTAGGGGCAGGGGTAATAAGTAACCTGCAGCATATGTGCTGAAAATGCTGCCAAATGTTGAGGAGTATAGGAAAGAGAGGCGTGGAACACAGAGGCACTGTGAGAGACAGCATCTTCCAGCTTACCAGAAGTTCAGCTCAAACTCTTTCCTGACACTTAAGGAAGACAGCACATCAACAGCAAAGACAACAGCTTCACTAAATTTCTACCAGAATTCTTAATTGTTCATACAGTAAAGAAAAACAGGCAGGTGAGCCACACTGTGCTGCTATGACCAAAGGTCAGCTACCTGTTATCTGGGCATATACAGGGAGTAAAATCTGCCCCCAGGAGTTGTAACAAGATCCTGGTCCCATCTGAGAGACATAATAAATGGGGAGGGGGGGGGGGTAATCACTGAGGTTTTAGTACTGGAAAATATGGCCACCTGTTTCTGTCATCTTTAATGATGGACTGCCAGAGAAGGTCCTCCTAGCTTGAGCACGAGACAGTCCAAATAGCCCCCAGGTTAGATGACAGGCCTACAGATGAAGCATTTACCAAGCAGTTCCCAATTCAAACATGCAATCTTCATTATGTTCAAAGGCCACCTAAAGTACACACAAATTTCCTTAATATTTTGATAACAGTATCAATCAGGGAATATCTGAGTCTTAAAAAGGGACAAGCATTCCCTGGTTTAGTGCAAGATGACTACTAAATTTCCTGAATAAAAGTGTGTGCCATGTCATTCAGTATGCATTCAGATTGTAACTGTCACTTTTGTTTGAAGATACTGGAGGGAAAAATCAATAAAACTCCATCAGGCACACGGAGAAACAGAAGATTTTTTTATTAATTCCTTATGAATTTCCCCAACAGATATGTGCTGTTTTCAAGGACTACTGGTAGATCATCAGTTATTCCTTTATACATAATTACATCTTTATACTACATAAATCCCGCTGTGAGTTGTATCTGATTACTACAGTTGATCTCCTCACCCACAAAAAGTTCTCTGCTGATGATATCATATGAAAAATTGTAACCTGTGACCAGCCTCAAACCCTGAGGTAGCAATTAAAATGGAAATAGACATCCATGTGCACATTAGAAAGCCCATTCTTTATAGTACTGGTTAATATTCTTCCTTTTTCTGGAGTATCTCTACTATAGCAAACTGAAAAAGATGTATTATCCATGAAAACAATGTTTTGTGATATCTGAGTATTTTAACACGCAGACACAATTTTCAGGTAAAAATGATCACTAAAATGACCGCTGTCCTCCTCAGGAGCTATAGTTTCTATCATGCTAAGCTGATGTATGTTGGTCCTGCACTAGAAAATAGTCTTGCTTTCACCTAAACTAATTGCTCATTTCCTCCCCCACCCCTTTTCCCTCTTTTCTATTACGTAGGCGTGTCAGGTTTTTTGCTGCTCTGTGAACCACTAAAGGGAACTGAACCGTTAGAAAAAAAACACATGGAGAGAAAAACCTGGCTTTTCAACCAGATCAGTTCTCTCATATGGTTCACCGCATGCTTAACTGAAGACTTGTCCTGCTAGAAGAGGGGATGAATACAGTAGTGGGAATAAGACACTGGGTTTAGCATGTGCAACTAGCTTCCAATTTAGCTTGAAGCTAAAGTAGGCTGTAGTAAAGGAAAAGGAAAAAGCAGAAACAACATTTATGTTTAAGAAGCTTTATATAGCACTTTGCATCTTTCTAGTAGACAAATGACAGTATTTGGTACAGGTGTCTTTAGGGTGCAGGTACAGGTGTGGTACAGGGTGTCTCTGGTGCACCTGGGAATGGCTTGATGCTGAATTAACACATTCCTGTCATAAATTTTACTTAAATGCGTTTGACTTACTTGCATCAGATTACATTTCACCAAAATCTTACCAGGAAAATGAGGTATGATTTCATCATCTAGTTTGTATGCAACACCAACTTTGATTTCTGGAAATACATCCAAGATATCCAATTTGGTAAGTGCCAATCTATAAAGAAACATTACTCTGGTTAAACAAATTCAACAACTCTCAACTCTAATCCCATTGTAAAAACACTAAAAGAAAAGTTGATTCCTGCACACTGCAATTAAGTGTCCTTCCTTAGAAAAATAGCTCGTATGGCACTAACCTATTTATCTGGTGTGACTTAAAAAAAAAAAAAAAACACCAAAAACAAACCACACCACAAACCAAAAAAACTTAAACAGCCTTTTTGTTGCATCCTTAGATTTAGCACTATAAGAAAACGGCAAAATTCAAAGAGCAGCTATTCTCCAAATAAAGTCACTGGTCTATAGCTTTAAGTGTTAGAATTTTAATCAGTCAGGGTGCTGTCAAGATACTTTGTGACCACTCATTTGAGAGAGCTTCATAGCATGATGCCTGTTGCTGTCTGTTCCTGTCCTCTGCCAAATGTTCTGTCCTACAGTGAAGGCAGCAAAATAATGAAACACTGGGTCTGTACGTACCTGGCTGTATCTTATTTTAAATAAAAAACACAAAGGACAAGAAAAACAGGAAAATTTAAGGAAAGTGTGTATTACAGTTTGAGCTGCTAGAAATTTTATGCCAGTTTTGTTTCAGACATCTATTTTTTGTTTTAGTTAAAATCCCAAAGTTATATCCAAGTTTTCTACATTTACACATACTGCTGAAGATACTGATGGTTTCCCCTTCTGTCTTATTTTGAAAACAAACTAACAAAACAAAATCCCACAAACTATATCAGGTTTTAAGGCTCTTGTAATGCATCTGATTTGGTTTGGTGGGATGGCAGGGGTTAAGGTAGCTTGAAGCATCAAGTACTAAGATACGTAAGTGCTTCCTGGATCATTTTAAATAAGAAATAACAATATGCTACAAGGAAAGAAAAATTTACAAGTATGAAAATGTCAAATATAAAAACATTTAATGCTAGGAAAAATGAGGGACAGTTCATTTATCAAAATATCAAAACAATCAACAAATCAATACTGTTACTAACTAGTATATGTACAATTTGCAGTAATCTGTAGCATTTCATGATTTATGTCAAGCTGCCAGCAAAGCTGTCAAAATAACTCACGCAGTAAATCCATTAATCATGTAGGCATATCGGAGTAACACAAGGTCCAGCCAGCCACATCTTCTCTTTCTACCAGTGGTAACACCAAACTCTTTACCTCTCATTTGCAGCAGTTCTCCAATTTCCTAACAAAGAGTAATACTATTACATGAGCATTTTTTTTTTTTTTGAATTTGCAATACATGATGCAGATGTATACTTAACAGCATTTTACAATACCGTACACTACCTTAAAAGTTCTTCCCCCAATTTTTCACAAGCTGTCCATTGGGATGAAAACAGAAATACAAAATGCTATTTCTAATTCAAGAGAACACTACTTGAGCAAATCTCTCAAAATTTCTTCCTGTTCTAGCCTTCTATTCCATAGGAAGGTCTGAGAAACTGACAATCAGATTTGTCAGTCCCATAAACTCAGTCTAGAATCAGAAGAATGAGCCATGCAAACACACCGTCATCTACTGGCATTTAACCAGCAACACTGTTTTAACATAAGACAGACACACCAAGTTAGGTCACCCAGTTACAGGTCACATCTAGGGCTGATAATACTCACATTATTTTGTTCTGTAGGAAAGGCACCAATTCCAACTCTCGTTGTATATGCTTTCACAACTCCATACACTTCCCCAACATTCTGCGGTGGCATGCCCAGACCTGTACACACACCTCCAACTGTGCAGTTTGATGAAGTCACAAAAGGGTATGTACCTATTAAAAAAGTGATTTTAAAAACTTATTAAGACACTAGTTTTAAACTATTAAAAAAAATAATAAATCTAACCTGCTGAGGAATAGTACTTGCATTGCACTTACCTAGGTTTTACAACACTAAAAAACAAAACACAATAAAAATATTTTGTGGTCAAGAACATATTTCATGACTTTTAGATTTGTATGTACATTGTCTGATCCTTCTTTATTGAAAAAGGTAGAAATCTTACCACTTCAACTGGTACAGAGGAAAAAGTTGGCTACATAATAATTCTGAATGAACACACAAGTCAAAAATTGGAGTAAAACACCAGAAATCCATGCCTTGCTATCTTATATAAGATACTCACTAATAGAACAACGTGAAAATTTGAAGGGAGACTCTTAAGAAAATGGTATTAAAAGGTTAGAAAATACAGGTTCACCATTTTTCATTTTGGGCGAAAAAATAAAATACAAGCTCTACAAACTGGTCAGCACATTATAAGGATAAGAAATTGCAAAGAAATGTAGAATTCTGGAAAGAACAATTTTGCTTACATAATAAAATGAAAAAATTATTTCCACAATTAAAGAAAAGAAATAAATATTCCTGGAATATAGTCTAGTTCATCAGTGGTGAGTTTGTCTCTAGTTAAATATTCAGGCCTCATTTAAAAAGCAGCCTGGACAGCAAAGACAAAAAGAGTTAAACATCTCAAAATCCTTAGGTTTACACTTTTTTTTTTTTTTATTTTATTTTTAAAGTAATGGAACATGAACTGTGAACAAATGCTTCAGCCACACAGTAACTACGTATAAGCAAGAGACTTCTACCTCATGCTTTAGACTTTTTTTTTTCTTTTGGTAAAGGGTCAGAGATGGGTAAGAGCAACAGCCAAGACAGAAGCAACTGAAAGCAATATAGACAACTTTAAAAAGTCCAAATCCTTCAGAGACTGTTCAGTGAGGTTTTGCAGACTAGATTCAGGTATCTCTTGCTTCTTTGGCTTAACTTGAATCTCTCAAGAGAAAGACACAGGCTTACAGGTGATATGTAACAGCAGTTTGCAAGCAGTAATTAGTCTTTATCTTTCTTAGGCCACAGTAGTTGAACTTTTCTTTACTGATAGGTAAATATAGCTAGTGGACGTCACAAACAGAGTCAATGAGACGCTTCTTACTCATTTTCAGCTCCCAGCCTGGTATGCTGACATTGGTTTACCCTCACTCAGTGTTTAAAAACACAGAAGACCACACATCTCCACACCTACACCCCCAACCCCAGACACACACACATGTATGAGCTTCATTACACGCTCCAGAAAAGCAGGGTGGACAGCAAGGCTGGGGATTTACCATCTCCACTGCCAACAGACACACACTCATAAAACTCACTTCGGTATTAAGACTTCTGTGCACCAAGGCACAGAAAACAGCCTCATTCAGAATGGCCAATAATCAAATTTGGCATTGTCAAATCTTTTGACTTAGGACTTGTCTATTGGTAACCCAAGCATTCAATACACTGATGGTATCTATCTAAGGAGAGCAGATACTCTCTCTGTGTTTGGGTCTCACAGCACAGGCAGGAGAAAAATCTAAGTGACTCGAACAACTCTATACGTATTATAGACATACCTGATGAGTTTCAGACTATTTGCATTTCTATACTTATATGAAATCTAAAATCCTCACTACTTACAAAAAACAACCTCCCTAGTTTTCTGCAAATATCTCAGTTTTGCATCAAATATTTCCCTGTGACAAGTGTATTTGAAGACTTCTTTCCTCTTTTTTTTTTTTTTTCTTTTGACTTGTTAAAAAAACCGAAGTTTCTTCCAATATTCAGGTTATCATGGGAAAACTTGGTGCTTACACTTATAGTAACTAATCTTAGACATATCTCCCTCTTAAAAGAAGAGGCTTTCGAACTCAGTATGTTTGCAAATGTCCAGTATCAGAACTCTTGTATCAGTTGAAAGCAGAGTGTGTGCCAATTTTGTATTTGTTTGACAGTAGTCCTTACAAGCTTCAATTCCAGACCTAAGCATCTTTCCAACAATACAAATGACGCAGTTACAAGACTAGTGAGACTGAAGAAAAATGTGTCAAAAAGCAGAAGCAATTCATATAGGCTGCTTATGCCTATACAGAGATGTAACAACTTATTTGCCCTTACAATATAATGACAACAAACATAATAATCTCATTTAAAAGAAGCTGCTTCTATCAATAAGCTTCTGATTTTATTAGAAAAATTACAGTGTTTTAAGAAAAACTGCACCATTTATAATTTCAAATTGACTGGGAAAATCTTTTCACTCTTGCCTCATTAACAATCCAGGATCCCCAACACCTTTCTGTACATCGTGAAACAGTGGGAAACTAAGAGTTATATAAAGGGTTTTAAAAAAATGCAAGTTGATTCTTCAAAAGTCAACAAGTATTTTGCACATATACTTTGCCTCTCAAAGCTCTCCATTTTTCTTCTCAAGTGTTTTCCATAGATGTATACAACTGTGAGTTATTTCATATTAAATTTATAGACACTGAAGTAATAGCTACGCTCTATTTAAGAAAAGTCACCTGATCTTTACTGTCATTCAAATACTTAATCTTGGGAGAGTCTAAAGCTTTTTGAAAGAATTTAGTTAAAAACTTTTATCCCTCTCTAATTATTTGCTACTCACAGAGAGTACTGCACTTCCAAAATACAAAACACTTATTCCATAAGAACAGCTAAGCACAGAAGAGTTTATATTTAGTGTTCCTCCTTCACAACATAAGTATATAGCAACGTGTGTCTCAAAAAGGTTATACCTACCAAAATCTATGTCCAGCAGTGCTGCATTTGCACCTTCTACTAAGATCTTCTTTGGTGGTCCATGTAAAGCCTCATACATGAAATAAACACCATCCCTTACCATTGGTTTTATTTTTTCCATGCAGCCCTGAATAATACAAAAGACTATTGTATAGTATTGTATAGTATAATTATGATAAAGTCAGCCAGAGTACAAGTGCTATTGCTCCCTCATAACAATGCTCTTATTCCTTTTGAAAAGGAAAAGCAAACATAAAGAAATGCTAAACATGCCATAATGTGTGAACAAGTGAAGGAAGAACATTAGACTCAGATTTACACAACAGACATGTATGCTCTTCCTAGGAGGAAACTAAAAAAAAAAGAAAAAAGACAAAAAAAGGAAAAAAGGAAAAAAGAAAAAAGATAAATAAACTGTTGAAATTTGTTAGAAATATTCAAGCTTGAGTATAATCACAATACTTTACTGTATTTGGTATTTAATTTTGAAGTGTTCAAAATTTCTCCCCCAAAACCAGCATGCGGGGAGCTACACTTCTTGGCCATCTAAAGCCAACAAACGTACACAATTGTAAAGCAGCATTAATTTGTAATATATATATACAGGTAAGTTTGTAAGTAAAAGTAAAAAGTTATTTATTGGAATTAAGGGTCAAGTGCCTGAATGCTACTGACTAGCTGGATGTAAGAAGACAGTAATGTTCAGATTAACACTCGGTACACAGCCTTTTTCCCCATGAGAACATACAGAAGTTCTCATTCTAATGATTCACTTCGCATGAAATACAACACTTTGTCTTTCAGAATTTAATCAAGTGCATTAGCATAAAACAAACATTAAGTACAAATAATTTTCCTCAAGCCACAAATACATATTACGTTTCCACCCTAACAATGAGTTTCAGATATTCTGTAATCCTAATGTGTACTAAATAAACTATAAAGCACTATAAAACACTCAACTGTAACTGATTTTTTAGGTCTACATATTGATAAAAATACTACAACTCAACACGTATAACATATTTTTAAAAGTAAGACAAACAGGAGTGCTAAGAACTCCTATATACTCCATTCTAGTGCTGGTAAACTGAAATTAGTGGCAACTGAAGATACAAGAAGGATGATTTCTTTGGCCTGATTTTTTGAAAAAATTAAACCTGTAACTGTGCACCCCTCCCCTGTTCCACACATACCTCAGTGGTTTTAAACAATTTGCCAAATTTGGTTAAAGTTTTCTAAGGGGTAAAAGAAAATCTCATACCGTTAAGTTTCTACAAAATGCATGAATAAAAAGGTTGGGTAAGGGTAAGACACCTGACAATTTTTTTCAAATAAGAACTTGGGCGCACCACAAAAATCAGACTATCAGGCTTAAGAGAATTAATACTAGTGAGAAACCTCACAACTGTCCCAATAGCAGGGAAAACATCAAATTCATAATTAACCACAAGACTAGTTTGCTGGCAATCAGGCTTCATTATTTCTGCTGCTATCAACTTACATTTTTCCATGTTGCTAGACAGTATTTTTTTTTTCCTTAAGGCTTATTACTTAGAATAGTAATTTACTTCACTTCTTACGTTTCTGACACAAGGAATTAATATTTTGCTTTATGATGAGATGTACCTTCCACAACTACAATCTGGGGTGTTTTTCTCCTAGCGAGTATGTTTGAGCAAGTGGAATTCTCCCTATACAAGCCTTTTTCTTAAAGTTTACAATATTTCTTTTGAAACAAAGATTTGAAATGCTGCATAAAGCAGGGTCATCTTTAAGGATGGTACCAGACTCTTTAAAAATTCATACATAACAATTTCTCATGATATGTATTATGTTTTAACTCCTCACACAAGCACAAGTGTCAGTCACCAAGAGATTGACATATCAGTAACTGCACACAGTGATTATATCATTTAACAGACAGAAGCAGGCTTACCTTGAGCTTTTTCAATTCCCCTTCAATATCTATCTCTAAGGTAGGATATATCGCTTTGTATTGATTGGCTAACACTTTGAACCTGGAAGGTAAAAATGCTTCACTAAGGTTTTTGTTTGCTTTCCTCCTCATGCCCCCACCAACCTTAGGTTTTACTGGTTACGTATCTTCAATTATTTGGTGATTAAACAATTTCAAACAATAAAATATTTCAAGAATTATAAATAGTTTCATAAAATTCTAACTAAAATTATTTTCATATTTAGAAATAAATTTTAATTTAAAAAGTAACAGAAACCAGATGTAATTGCTTACACAGGGTACTACCCAGAAACCAAAAACTATGCTTACAACTGTGCATTAAAATACAGAAATTACCTCTCAGAAAATTCATCAAAGTCAGAAACAAGATCACACATTCTGAGTCCACTTCGAGCTGCTTTTGAAGAATATACTGGACCAATTCCTTTTTTGGTAGTTCCCAAACTTTAAAAAGATAATAACAGGAGTTATTCTTGATATATAACTCGTGTGTTTTTTTTCTTTAAAGCCAATACATGCTTAGCATAAAATGAAATGCTGTTAATTGCAAGCGTTTAGAATCTTGTTTTAAGCACTTGAAACATGAGATACTTTTAGTATGCAACTTAGTTTCAGAATTATCACTGTTTATAGACATTAATATATTAATCTTCTACATACTTCTGTTTTTAAACCAGTAACTTTTCATACTTTAGTGAATCTTATGTATTTATTTGTACGCAATTCCCAACTTTTATACTTGGGGAACTGAATGTCAAGACAACGTCCTTCAGTACAATGAATCAAAACTAACTAAACACCTTCCTAGAAAAACTGTCCTGAAGACCTGAAGGAAGTCCTCCATAAAGCAACAGCACAAACAGTATGGATTTCAAGTTTGCATTTAAGAAATATTCCATTTAATTCTAAATGCCTCAGCTGGAGCCAGGAAAACAGAAAACACTGCCAAGCATCTAAGAGCGACAACAATACTCAAAATGCTGTAAATTAGAAAGGGTTCAGGAATAGATTTTCCACTGCAGCCAGTTCTGAAAACCTGAATTCTTTTTCTTACCCTTACCTACCCACTCTGCCTGAAAAGCCTTTTTCAGCTTAAGTCAGTGATATCATAAGATACAACTTGCTTGCACTGTACTGTCAGAGAAGTACAGCTAGTTCAGAAAGCGTCTTCTGCCAGAGTCTTGCTAAATAGCTATCAAAATGTAGCCAGACTGCAGTCGTCATAGGCAGATTATCAAACATCTTCCCCATCACTCTTGAAAGATTAGGTAACTTTTTAAGGAGAAGTGAACAGGTGTGCAGCATTTTCAGAACTGTGCTGTAAAATGCTAAGCTTAGTTTTGCACTTAGTTTTAACTGTTTTGTGTTTGGGGTTTTTTTTCCCCCCTGAGCAGACACAAAGCCTTATCTTCTTCAATTATAAATTCTGCATATGCAAAGCAGCCCAGATTTCTTCAAACTGCCTTGAAGGTGCCATACCATAACTCCGTTCAAGAGCGACTCCTTTTCAAGTAGAAGGTACAGGTCATATCTAAACTTTATGTTAAAGGGTATCAACTGATATGTGGGTGAACTGAAACACAGTTCATAATCAGTACATAATTCATTTTAGTTAGGTTATTAGTAGTTTGGAGTAGATTCAATAATCTTGGAAAAAATTTTTCCAATTAGACTCAATGCTGAGTAATCTCAGGGAGTGATACGTTTTCCTCCAGTCCAAAAAGAAAGACATTCTAATCAACTTTGCATCACACAGTATCATCTAGCAAGACCAGGACATCGTGGCTTAAATAACTGACACTAGCCTCCACTCCAATTCATACCCTCCACAGAGAATTTTTTTTTAAGGAGGAGTTGCTTTCCATTTATTTTCTTTCATTAAGACATGCCAATTCATAAAAGAGTTAAGCTGTCAAAAGACTGTATTTCTAGAAGTTAAAACAATTGTATAAGCATAATATACTATATTAGATTACCTTTTCTATAACCTTTCTGCAAGGGAAGCTGTTTTTGAGCTACACTTGAATAGATAAAAGCATTCAGTTAAAATATAAACTCTACTATTTACAATGATCAACTTTGAAGTGCTAGATAAAAGAATTAATACCAAATAGGCTATGCAGTCAAATCTACAGTTAGACATGCTAGCAAGCTATTTCAATTCCCCACCCCCAACAAACAGGAGATGGTCTACTGATAATCAGTTTATGATAGCCTGTTCTTAGCCAGCCTGCAGTAGTACTTCCCCCACCACCGTCAGTTAGATAGCCTTAAAATTTAGGAAGAAATAGATAGCTTAGTACTTTCAATCCATCAGTTTCAAGAAGCATAAACTGTATGATTTTTGCAGAATTTCAAGAACCCTACAGAAAGAACAAATACAGTTTTTCTGCTTTGAATGTAACTTTTTTTTCCATGAGTTTCTTTAAAACAAATAAATTGGAGAAAAGTGGTTATTTCTTCATTGGGCTTTCCCTTACTATCTTTAACACTAACTAATAAAGTAGTCCCTTCTCACAAGTAGATGAGTGACTGACAGTGTTTTTAATTGCAAATATTGTCATATAGCAATTTTAGCTTGCATGCCATAAACATTCAAGAATAGCTGATATACACACACTGGCTTATTAAAAATATATACGTATAGTCTTCCATATATATATATATGTACTTCCTGTTTAGTTTTTAATTCCTAAAATAACAGGTAAGGAGACAGCTGGTACAGCGCAGTCAAGTGTGAAAATGACCCAGTGTAAGAATAATTGACAAGTTATCACTCAATAGCAAGCTGTGTGAAGCAAGGTATGCCCAAATCAGACGCTCTCTTAAAGGTTATTGTCACGGATGATACCTTTTACAGACCTCAGCAAGGAAGACTTAATTACTTTGCATCCACACACACAAACTTCCAAGATTAAGTTTACTGGTATCTCAGAAGTCTATAGTGCTGCATTACTCTCCAGCTGTAGACATATCACAGTTAATGCCGCCAGCTTTTTCCCTATCCCCAAGAACCAGCAAGCTGCTTGGAAATCACAAGTTAGAAATGTAGCAGCTAGTTTCTAGAAGTTTCAAAAGCTTCAGAAAGTCAGTAGCAGCATGTACTAGACAATGTGAACATTTACATGCACTTCTGAAAATGAAGCATCATGAGATAACAAATTAGTCATATTAGACCTTTCAGTTATTTGGAGATGACAAAGGGGTCCTTCAATCTTCATAAACAGAAATATATTTTTACAGAAACAAATACCTCCACTAAACAATTAAAATGAAGCAGGAACCCTTTTTATGAAGCAAATTAGGAACTAGGAACTTTTTCATAAGGCAAAATATCAAGATACAACCCTTTCATTAAGAATATAATCTTTTGCTAGCCACTGGAGGACAAAAGTGTAAGGAATGATCCCTGCATACCTACATTGAAGAGTTACAAGAATAAGTAATACTTTTTTAAACTCAATGACAGTAAGAGAAATCCAATGTATTAAGTCACGTGTTTGTACTAAGTCATCCTATGTTTGACAAAATAAAACTACCTACTTCTTTCCCGCTTGTTCTTGCCTCTGCTGTTCTTGGATGCCATCAGCAGCTTGGTGGAAATCAAATACTAAGAAAATAAAAATAACTTAAGTAGAATATTTGTGTGAAACAAATTACCATATCAATAACAATTTCTTCTTTAACTCTAGCCCTGTTTATCAATGTGGAAAATATACACACTGAAGAGAGGCAAATAAAATGACAAGAGTGAAGAGAAGCAAATAAAAACACAGGAGGTTTTTTTGTCCTTTTTTACAAGTTAATTTTTTTCACAGGGAAGAGTTCTGAGGTTTTTCAGAGACTTTTTTTCTTTTAAGGGTTTATTTTGTAGAATACTTGCAGACTGTATACACCTCCCACAGAATAACTAAGCCATTTCAGCTTTGTAGTGGCCCAAAAGAATGTATGGACAACAAACAAAGGAAACACGCAGTTAAAAAAAATCCTGGAAAACAGGGTAGAGTAAAAAATGTCGTACTGCTGAAATTTAATGTGGGAACTTTAAATAAACATTCTCATTCATTCTAAAGATTTCTTAAACCATTTTATTTTTATGTTTTAGACAACATGCACTAAGATACATTTGGAAATACAAAAGCTCTCACTAATGTCTGTTATGTAAACAGAAGTCATCTTCACAAACGCTGATGATTTTTTTTTTTAAAGCATTACATATTATTAATGACAAAGATTATGCAAAGCATTCCCTGCACCAATCCTTTGTCTATCATAAAGAAAAAACAAAAAACACCTGACAAGACTCATGTCAAATACAGTTTACAGATTAACAGAAGCCAGATTATTTTTCTCAAGTACTATCTCCTGAGAGTTAAACTACTAATCTACACATTACACAGGAAAGACTGAAAACTTGCAAGAAACAGACCCATTTAAGAAGTACTCTACTCTCTCTAGAACAAGAGTGGTTTTCCTTGTTTGCCTTACCAATTTATTTTTGTGTTTATTTCCACACATCCCCATAATTTAAAGGATTAGATTATCCCCAGCAGCTTGAACCTATTTTTGGTCCATCTTTTGTTACAGATTAATCATTCACAGATCGCCCATACCCATTTTAGAGAAGGCATATTCATCATGGCAACAGATCTCCAGACTGTCATCAAAACTTTCTGAACAGAAGCATTGTGAAAGTTCATTTACGTTAAGAGGTTGAATAATTATGAATGACAGTCATTAACTGGTCCATTTTACTCAGGATCTGTTTAGCTATGAAAACTTCACAGTATTGTCATCGCATTATAATCATCACAGAACAGTTTTTCTAAGAATCTAGTAATTTCCAGGTAATTCACCTACAGTGATTCTAATCTCAGAAAGGATTTTAGTAATTTAGGAACAGTTACTCAACTATTTCAAACTCAGTAGTTACTCCAAAGTAAAAATGTATGTATTCGGAAATAACACATTCACTCACTAAGCTATTCCAGATCAGTTAAAAAAGAAAAAAAAAAACCAAATGAAAAACAACCAACCAAAAAAAACCTCCCAAAAAACCAAAAACCCCACAAAGCCAAAAAAACAAAGCCAAAAGCAAAGCCTTCTTTGTGGTATTACAAGCTTTTACCTGATAAAGACCTAAAAAGTTTGCATCATCAGAAGATGACTACCAGAGCAGCAATAAGCCCATTTCCTAATACATGCAGTTAATGTAACTATTATGTTACAATATCTAAAGATCTACTTTAAAGGATGAATTTATGTAATAAAGATGCCCTAGGAGCAATACAGGAAGAGCCTCTGAAGTTCTGTGTTGGTGGTTTCGACTCTAAATACTATTTTACTCCAGGCTCTGAGCTGCAGAGCTGTCTGGAACATAGGCTGGAATCAGCACCGGACCGATGAGCTCCCTACGAGAAGGGCAGCCATCCGCTTCACCACTACAAAGTCCTTCCCATAACATCTCCTTTTTGAAGTACGTGGCCATTTACTTGGTAGGGAGCCCGGTAGTTCGGGAGTCACGCCCAGTCACGTGGTTTCCCAGCAGAAAAGTCACTACAAGCAACACTGCTTTTACACCAAAGGGCGAAATGAGTCCTTCAGTCAATTAACTTCTGAACTGCTTTTTGACTGCTTTGCACCTCTCATCTTTGGCTTGGAAAGTGAACTTGCTTTCCTGACTAGGTTATGCTTATGGAATAGGATTAAAGAGTCACTAGAATATAAACCTGGGAGGGTCCTGAGTGGTGAATGATTTTTTTCTAGGATCTTCAATGAACAAAAGTAGCATATGAAGACTTAATCCAAAGAAGAGTACGTACCTATATAAAGAGATGGCTAAAAATTGTCATGCTTCTACTGCCATGGAAAGGTCAGAGAAAACAAAGATTAACAGGAAAAGAAAAAAAAATCAACAAAAGAAACAAACCACAAACGGGAACTTACCAATATGAGCCCTGTCAGAAATTATTAGTCTTTTTTCCCAGCCTTCTAGCCCTTAAAAGACAAAACGAAATAGTTCAAATTATGTTTTGTATAGAATTTGTCTTCTGATGTATAAAGGAGAAATACTTTTCATGTTTAATCTTCAGTCAATTTATTTTAACATTGAGCAATCACGTTCCAGATAAAAAAAAGTAGGTTTCAATAATTGAAACTTGGCATCGGCCCATAAATCTGAGAAAGTCAGGCTTATTCTGAGGAATAATTCTAGCTATTCTACTAGTTCTTCAATTTCAACAATCAATTAGTAGCTTTTTATTTTTTAATAATCTAGACCATTGATTTACCTCACTTATAGCAGACTGCTGCCAAGCATGACCATAGACATAACAGAAAGTATCCAAAAACTGAGTTCTGAATCAAGAAGCGATTACCCACAACATTTGTTTACATTAATATGTATCAAACTATACACTAATACTGTAAGAGGTGAAATGACTATGAACAGGTAACACACAAACAAGTTGTTTCACTTCTTAAATTCATCGCTTTAAGCAAAGAAAAATGTCTGCAGATACTTTATATTTAGAACATATTCTCTTCTGAAACTGTACAGAGAATCCTTTTGTCCGTCTTCCCATGAGGGCCCTGGGACTTCTAGCAAGACTCCTGTCAGAAACTAGCAGCTAAACAGAGTTCTGGAAAAACTTATTGTATGTAACCTCTACAGAGGCATCCCTCTATCTAAATCTTTTGAGGAGGGCCCCACAAACTATTTTAAGAGCAGTATCTTAAGATTTTCTCACCTTTTCCTTTCTTTAAGTTTTTTTCAGCTTCTTCAAAGAGTCCTGGCAAATGAATTACAACACCATTTCCTGAAGAAAACCATTACACAAAATTTAATTAATTATGTTGAGCATGGAAAAAAAATATTCCAAACAATTCAAAGACACTTCATGTTTTGTATGCAGAGTATTTTATTTGTTTTTAAACTTTCAAAACATTGCAATTTTTATTCTTATGAATTTGTTTGTAAAAGACTGATTTACACCTGAAGTGTGCGTTTCTAACTACCTGCACTGACTCTTCTTAATAAACTCAAACTTCCAGTTTAGATCAGGACAAACAGTAACAGCATCGTGGGACAGTCCAGAATGCAACTTCCTCTTCCTCATATCTAAAATTAACTTCCCTTTTTGTACTTCATTTTAATAAACCTATTGTTTTTTAAAAGCTTAGCACATTTCTATCATCATTATAAACATTAGCCTTCCATTCAGGCACTCTTCTGCTGTAAACAGAAGTAGAATATTCTGTATATAGAGTTGGGGTTGTTCACAGACTAGCAAAAATAACAGAGGAAAAAGCTCTATCAAAAGCAAGCTCCCTATCCTACAGCTGTCACGTGGATCAGAAAAAGACTGCTAGCTCATACAATTAATCAGTATCACCAAGTGCCCAAGAAGAAGCATTTCCATATAGCAAAACTGAACGATCTTAAGGTCATACCAGACTACGTAGATCACTAGATCCAAAGCTATCAATATGACAACATCTAGCTAAAGAATGAAGAGACCTGCCATTTTAAACTATTCGCATATCACCTAATTTCACATAGATAAAAGCATTCTAAACACCAGAATATTTAAGACTTCTTCAGTATAACCTTCATGGCACAGTCCTAATCAATAGTAATAATCTATTATAATGCTGCAATCATTTGCCCCCTCCCCCCCCCTTTTTTTTTTAACCTATAAGCCCTTTCAGTGCAATCCTAAACCAGATAATTTTTTTTTTTCAAAAAGAGATTTTAAACACAAGGCAAACTGTCCAGGTTTCAGCTGGGATAGAGTTAGTTTTCTTTGCAGTAGCTGCTGTGTTTTGGATTTAGTATGACAATAATGTTGATAACACATAGCGCTTTAGTTGTTGTTAAGTAATGATTATATTAAGGCAAGGACTTTTTCAGCTTACCATAGAAGCTGAGAGGGAGCATAGGCAGGACAAGCTGGCCAAAGGAATATTCCATACCATAGACATCATGCTGAGTATATAAATGGGGGGTTGGCTGGCAGGCAGGAATCTGCAATCTCTGCTCAGGACGGGCTGGGCAATCGATCGTCAGGTGGTGAGCAATGGTATTGCATCACTCTTTTTGTATATTCTTTTACAATTATTATTTTCTCTTCCATTACTGTTCTATTAAACTGTCTTTATCTAACTGTCTAACCCATAAGGTCTTTTTCTCCCTATCCTACCGGTGGGAGGGGAGAGGGCAGGCAGGGGAGTGAGTGAACAGCTGCATGGTCCTCATTGATGGCTGGGGTTAAACCACAAAAACCACGACATAAGCCTAGAAGATGCTAGAAGAACAAACTTCAGATTTGAGACAAGACCAAGAGATAGCAGATACAGACAAGAGAATTTATAAAAAGCTGTCTCCTGCCTACTGTACTTTTAAAGGATGGGGTCTTTCCTACTCAACCCCAAGTCTACCAAACAAAACATGGCAAATGAGCATCCTTTTTTTACTGTTTTCAAGCAATAACCTTTTAAAGAAACACAATACAGTAACACATCAGAAGAGAATAAAAGTAGTATCACCTGCCACAGCCCTCAAAACTAGAAGCAGTTAAAATCCCAACCTCACCTTCATCAGAGGGAATCTATTTCCATGCCCATTGGCTCAATTTCTGTATAAGTATTAGGCAGGGCAAGTTGATCACAAACCATCCCACTATCAAGTCACAATATAATAGCCGAAAAGAGGCAATTAACCACCAATTACTATCAAGTAAAGAGTTAATGCTGACTGCGAGTATACAGTCACTACAAGCTAGACCAAAGAATTCAGCCAGTACTGTTTATGAATCAAGTAACCAGTAACAGAGGCTCTTCAGTTGCTTTGCTTTTTAGCAAACTGTCAATGACCACTTACTCTTGGCACACGTACCAAGCTGAGAGGCAAGACTACAGGCTCAAAGCAATGAGATATGTAGGAAGAAGTGATAGAAAGAACATGGCAATACAGTCCTGATTTGGAGAAGTGCACTGTGTAAGGGACAAGAGTTGTACGTATCAAAAAAGCAGGGTGGAAGTGTTGATAGATCATAGCCTTTAGTGACCCAGAGACTCACCTGATCTGTGAAACAGCACACAAGCACATGCATAGTTGTAACGCTGTGTAGACATGGTTTATATTTACCTACATTTTTAGAATGACATTTTAAGGGCTACACAGCATTATTAAGTAGGTTGGTCATACAAGCAGTCCGAAGCAAAAAACCACATGGGATTGGAAACAGGATCTCAAGAGAGGAAGAGGGTAAGTACACTTGTAGGGACAACAGACAGGGTAATCTAAACTCCCTTTCAGGAAGCAAACAGATTATAGATCCTGATATCACATAGTACTGCCACTGCCCTAAACCTTCTAACGTACTCTCCTGAGAGGACATCTTGGTAAGAACTGTATAGTATAGTGCAGAAGTCTTTTTGGAGTCAGCATGCATTTCACAATCCAATGGAAAAGGGAGGAAAGATCTGTTTCAAAAGGTACTGGTAGTTACTTAGCAGGGCTGAAGATTAAAACAGAGAGAAGGAATTCTGAGAATAAAAGAAATAATTGGTAGAGAAGATAAGAGGGAATGGGAGAATGAAGACACGCTGGGCAGTTAGCTGTTTGCATTGACAGGACAGATAAGAACAAAGATGAACTATCCAAGACAGTAAAAGAAACCTCCATAATCCAAACTTCACAATTGAGTTAAGACAATATTAACAAGACAGTACAGCAGTTCAGGCCTATGAGAATCTGAGGAAGAAAAATCCTGATCCTGTAGGTCCTTAGATATATTTTGTTATTTTAATATGTCAGAAGTCTGTAACTACAGTATTGTCTATTTTTTAAAGATGCCTCACTTACCAATGAAGGCAGTGACTTTTGGATTGATGATCCCACTTGGCAGAAGATGAAAGTCATACTCCACAGAATCCACAACAACTGTATGCCCTGCATTATTGCCTCCCTGGGGGAGGGGGGGGAAAAAAGGGAAAAAAATATTAATAGTTCTTGAAACGAAAGACAAATGAACACACAATATAGAGGTGGAATAAACCAATTCCAGCTCCGATTCTGCAGCTTTCATTTCTATTACTGACAAAGGATCTTTCAGAGATCTCCCAGGAAATCAGACAAACTTGTTTTGTCAAATTCGACAGTTTCAACATCAGTATTATCTGTCATATAGACTTTGGACAGTATTTTGGTTCATTAAAGGTACAAGAGCTTGGAATAAGATTAAAATGTTTCTAAAAATTATTGGACAGAGCATAAATATTCCAGAACATGCAAACATTTCTAAAAGCCACCATCAGTTTTACTAGGTTCCTATTACAGTTAAGAGGTGTAAGTATTAAAACTGGAACTGCAACCTTAGCAAAGAAAAAAAAAAAAATCACCAGTTAAACTGAGTATACAAAACCATATAGTTATTGGGAAAGACAAGCCTCTTTTGAATGTTTTTCTATGAATAGTAACCAGCAAAGTTAACTTTTTCATTCTATACATCCTCAGCGATAAGGGAGGCCTGTAATAATAGTACAAGTCATTTATATCTGAAACGTGCTCTTAAGGAGTGAACCTAGAGGCAACCAAGACAACCGTGGTTTTGTAAGTTACAGGAAACCATTTACATGAAACTAACACTTAACATTTCTAGCTTTTTTCATTACCACAAAGAGAGTATTAAGAGATTTGTTAAACTGTGAAATATGTCTAAAATACAAAAAGAAGCCTGTGACCAAGTCTTAAAGAGGGTCAAGATAGGCTTATGAAACTAAAAAGATTACAAAATAGTTACCAAATATCCCTAGTTCTTGTTTGTTGTACTTTTGAAAATAAGCTTACACGCTCTTGTGACCGAGTCATTTGTGCAAGGCAAGGTTACATACAAAATGGTTCTGTTTGTTATAACTACAGGAACATCCTTCAGAGGCACCTTGCACCAGAAATAAACAAATTGCTTCATTAAAGGAAAGACTTTTAATCTAAGCCTCTTTCAGCACAAGACAAGTTGAAGAAAGGCATTATAGGAAAAGAAGAAAAAAGAAACTATATGAAATATTAATATAGGGAATTATAAATCTGAAATATTTCAGAATAATGTATCACAGAAGATCTTTTCTAAGCAATGGACTCAACAGCTACTCACTACTTACACAACATTTATAAAGCATGAATGCAATACATAAAGCCATATATCTGACATTGCAAATAAAGGATATTCTCAGATATCAAACGTTTGTGCCAGTATATAAACACACATGCCACAGGTAAAAGCCTAATCTCAGTGAAGTTAGCAATGAAAATTTCATAATTTTAGAATTATTTCTTTGAGGACTTACAGCCATGCCACCTCCTTTGGAAACAGAGAGAAGACTTACAAACCTTCACCCAACAAAGGAAATGTATGAATTTAAGAAAAGTTTAAATGATTTAGTAATATAATGTAGAGTATTTCCATGTAGTAAACAGTACCTCGAAGAAGTTGTAGAGATTTCTGGATGCAGATGGTTTTCACTGCAAATGATCTGACTTTATCATTGAAGGCCAAATTTTCGATTCATAACGTGAAATATATTGAATGCATAAATAAAGCAAGCCTTTCAAGTTTATTCTTTTCAGAAAATAATGTACAGTAATAACCTTCCTCCTCCTCCCATCCTTTCTACTCAACAGTAGCTGTTAAGAAAGATTATTAACTAGTCTACCACCTCTACAGTTGTATCTTTGATTTAAAAGGATGTTAACTAGCTACATTTAAAACTATTTTTGAAATGCAATGCTGATACTCTTGAGCTACTGCAAGTTACTCCAAAACCAGATAATATTCTAAGAACTATTAAGTTATATACATACATAAAATATACAAGATTTTTTTAGTAAGAAAAGATGTTGGGTTTCTACTCAGTGTTCAAGAACCTAAGCAAAACCTTTCTTGGGGAAAAAAGAACAGTTAAGTTCTAAAGTAGCACTTACAGTCAAGTACATCTGCTGAAAGTGGTAGTCATCTTCTTCCTCATCCGATTCCTTCAAATTATTCCTTTCTATTAGATCCACTGGTTAAAGTCAGTCTAGACAAATTTAACATGAGCATTGAAGTGGTTGTATTTTACCTCAAACCAGGACACATACTAATACCTCAAGGTTTCCAAATGCTTATTTTCAGATTAGACTCAAATCTGAATCTTAGAATTTAGTTGTTTATAATATTATGATGCCTACGATATGAAGAGATTCAATCCCAAAAGCGCTATTGATAGCAGCAGTCTGATAGAACATTAAGTCAGTCTCCATCCTGCTTTGGATGTCATTCTGTCAAAATGTGTCATTTTGAAAAATATTTTTAATTTCAAACCATATTTTAGGAAAGCATTAAAACAACAGCATTTCATTAATTCGGTTTTCAAAATTCTGCTGTTGATTTACAGGTAAGCTACCCTAAATGCAGGAGTTCAAGTGTATAGTTACATGGTTAGGAATTGTAGTATATTAAAAGAATGATTCACACTGTACACTTACAGTGAACTTGCAGTAAAGCATACACATGTTGTGTGCTCAGACATTGCACAACACGGGTTTGGTAAACAATTCTTATTACAAAAACCTGAACTCAGAGTTCTAGTAGTGGTGGGGTGGAGGGGTGAGTTGTTGTTAGGTTATGGGGGTTGGTTTGGGGTTTCTTTTCCTCATCCAGAAACCGATGATAATGCCAACATCTTTGTAATGTAGGCAAGTATTGACTCTGGGCATAATTCAAGGTATAAACTGATGAAGTCACTCCTGGATTCAGTGCTTTCCGTCTGGATTTCTCACCCCTTCTCCCTCATCACACTAAACCAAATGGGACCGGTTATGTCATTCAAACTAACACTCCTTTGATTCAAATGTTTAAACATTATTAATGGAGAACTAACTGTGGAATTTATTTTCACTATTAGCTAAACAAAGGTCATGCTCCAATGAGCTTCAATACATTGTATAAAGCTTTGGCCAGAGGGAAATGAAGATATACAAGTCATTTCTTGAGGCTGGCAATACTCCCTAGTTAACTAAATACAGTAATCAGTCTACCGTATCTCAGTAAACTTCTAGGTACCCAAACTACAGGAGTTATCTCCCAGCCATGTGAAAAATGAAATGCCTACCTTGTGCCAACACAGACAGAGAGGCCAAGTGCGTGGCAAGACCAAAAGATGCTCTTGCTTAGTCTGGAATACACTACACGCATGTAGCAGTGGCTCCTTTTCCCTTTCTCCCTGCACAGGGGCAAGATTTCTTTCAGCTGAGCCAAGAAGTGTGCCATGGCCAACATAGTCAATACAGCAAGGCAGCTCTGGATTCAGCTACAAATAGATGGATCCCACAAAAGGACTGGGGGGTGGGG
>VYXH01002036.1:1203403-1217675 GCA_013397275.1 Burhinus bistriatus
GGAGGGGAAGGGGCGCTGGGGGGGCGGGGGGGTTGCCTTTGTGCGGCAGGTCTGGCGGCCGGCGCTCGGCGTCTGCTCAAGGTGCGGCCTTGGGGTTGGTGGCCGCAGATCCTGTGTCCCTTCCCCGCAGCTGGCTCTCTCTGGGGCGCGGCAGCCCGCGGCCTGGCGCGCTACAGGTGTCCCCGCACCGCTGCTGAAGCAGAGCGGGTGCCTCTGGTCCCTGCCAGCCTGGGTGGCTCCCCCTCGGCCCCCGCGTTACATCTGTCACAGATGTCAAACCTGCAGACGCCCGTTTGCGGTGTATCACAGCTTTGCCTACATGGTGAGTGTTGCTGACCTAAGGATAAGAACGTAAACGAGCGTTTGTAGAACCGGGGGCTAAATGTAAGAGGCCATTTTCTCCAGAGACGCTGGAACATGGCCCCAAGCTTATTCATGAGGAAAACAAAATAATGGAAAAAACCCATAGCCGAGTAATGCCTTCATCACGCATACTTGAGGGTTTAGAAGTGGAACTGATGTCTCGGTGGCTGTTTTCATTCTTTCCTGCTTCACAGAATCAACACCCCTGAGGGAAGATCTTTTTGTGTAAAGTAGCTATTAAAAAGACATAAATCTGAATGATGTAATTATTGCTAAAACAGCTATTCAAAAACCTGAGTCACTGAGTAGTCACAATCTGCAGCTGTCTGGCACATTGTAGAGTTTGATTTTAGTGGCTTCTTCATTCCTTCAGGTTTACTCTAACCAAGAACTTGAGGATCTATAAAAGCCACTGGTGAAAAGTTTAACTGTGTCTTGTAAAGCTAGGAAGATAAATAACAGAAAATTAAATACAAAGTTGTCAGAGAAATAAAAAAAAAAAAAAAAAAAACACAAAAAAACCCCCAAAACCAACTTAAAATATCGAAATCCTGAATGTCAGTGCAAAGAGATGCTATGACAAAGTAGTCAGTTGAGTACAAAGATGTTGAGCAATTGCAAATGATACCAGCCAATTGTGTGTATACACGTCAAAGAGCAAATAGTTCCTTAAATATTCAGTATAGTCCATAGTATTAATATTTTTGTCTGGTTGTGCTAAAAAAAATAGCCATGATTTCTGTGTCACAGGAAGCACACAAGCACAAAGCTTGTGGGAAGTCACTAAAAGCCACAAGATGCTTCTGAAGTCAGTTTCTCCAGTCTTGCTGACACAATGGCAAACTTTAGTTTAGTGCACTCACTTCTGAGGCCGCAGATCGTCTCGTGACTCCCACGCAATGTTTCAGGATACGATTTTCCAGTATAGCTGAATCATATTAACACCTCACCATCACCAACACAAATACTTCCTCAAATCTCAAAATAAACTTTAGCCTGTCATGGTAGTGTCCTAGCAATGTGGTATTAGTGTAATGCTACTTTCCAAAGAGGTCTCAGGCACATGAATCCATTGTTCTATTTTTATTTGGTGTAGAAGAGTTTTGAGATTCATTTTTTTCGTATGTTTTCTTGGTAGGTATAGAATCAGTGAAGAAAACTGTGAACTCTTCACTTCCAGAAAACCTGTAAGTATTTAATAAAGATCGTTAATCAATACTGATTGGTACTCCAAGGTTCAGAAATTTTATTTAATATAAAATATTATGGGCCTGTCATTCCTCCATTCCCTTTTCTTTGCAAACTAAATGGAGGCTTTCATTCTAATACCGTGAAAGATATTAAATACTCTTTATTGATATATTCACTAACTGTATTTATAGTATAGTTCTAAAACATGGTAACTCTTGACCAAAGTACAAACACAACTGGTGTCTAATGCCCCTTGTCAAAAACAGGCATTTGCTGTAGTATAAGTAAGAGCTTAGAATAAAACTGTGCAGAAACTCCCAATTGCACTTATTTTGATTCATTTACTATAAGCAAGAAAACCAGCAAGAGCATGCAATGTTACAGTACTGGTTTTTTTCTCTAACATGTATGGACTGTATTAGCTTTTTTTTTTGCTATTTGGGCAAGCTGAATCTGCTCTGTGAGAGGTCGGGTGGGCATTTACAGGTGGCACAAACTTTATGTTCAAGGAATGAAGGAATGTGCCTGCCTTTTCTGGCATTAGCAAGCTGGTATATGGGATTGACTTTGAGAAACTGAACCTGTGGTAGAAGTGTACACTGATAAAGTTTAGGTTGTATTGTCTTCTGAATTGTTCAAAGTTATTGACTGGATATGAAGACCTGAGGCAGTTACATTGATCACAAATTTTACTCTAATTTAGGTACATTCAGGCTTTTCATGTGACTGCAGTTCCTGCCTCCCAATAAATTGCAAGAGACTCAGGCAGGAATTTTTAATAGATAAACACTAAACAGAAGCAGTGCGAGATCTGCATTTCATTCAGATGTGTTGAAGAGATATATGGAATTGTTACATCTGTATGTTTTCAATTATTGTGATGAAGTATCCTGCATATTCTCATTATGTATTTTTAAAAAAATGACACACAAAGTAGTTTAGAGAAGAATTTAGGTAAGAACCTCAGTAGTTCAGAAAATCAAGGGTAAGCATGAACGCAGGGAAAATGCTGTAACAAGCAATAAGACCAACTGGGCTGTTAGCTAATGCTCAGGGTGGCCAATGGGTCAGAGTGCTATTTCTTTCTCCTTATTAATACTTCTTGATTGTGTTGAAGGGCTACTGAACGATGTTAATACTTTTCTGACACTGTTTTTCCTACTGCAAGCAATTTCTGAGTTTCAGGGAAAGTATAGATTGAAGAAATAGCTCTTGGCAATGAAAATGTCAGGGCACATGGTCCATGGTTACAAGTTTTCTGTTAAAATTGGTTCTGCCTGTGACAATGATGCGATACTTAGATATTTTACATGGAGGTCTCCTCTACACTAGAACAGTGGTTGCACAAAAGTGGTCCATGGGCCATAGTTAGCTAATCTGCTGGTCTCCTACAGAACTGTGTTAAACAACAAAATGTTGAAATTTGATGTTACATTTGATGTACATTGGCTTACAAAAAATATTGGGTATTGACAGTGCCATAGTCTAAAAAAGTCTAAGAATCACCCTGCCAGACACAATTGGCATCTGTAGCACTTCAAAGTCTCCAGAATGCTGTCAGCTTAGCTTAGGAGAAAGAGAAATCATTATACAGTTAGGACATACATAATTTTATTTGAACAGTGTGCTAATGTAATTGATCCCTGCTTGTTGCTTGTTATTACTCATTTTAAATTAGTTTTTCCCGTTAAAATGTCCCTTAATTATTTTTGTTACAGTCATTAATCTTTTTATCATGATAAAAATGAGATTAAGAACATTAGAAAGTAATATTTGTATATGTTGTCACAATTGATACATTTGCACACACTAGCACGTTTTCAACTCTTTGGTTAGATATATCTAGAATATGAAGGATCTTCATTTATTGAGTGGGAATTTCCTGATGTATGTACCGCAGAAGATAAAAGGTAAGAATTTAAAAAATCGTAAACATCTCCATAAAACGACAATTCTGAATTCAGTGGGAGAATAGTTAAGATAATATAGGGCACTTTTGAAATTTCATTCGTTGTTTACAGAAGTGCGTTTTTTACATGCAAGTGTAAATAAGGTAGCAGCTGACAAGACTGGAGGTACATAGGAAAACAAAATACTGTCAGTGAAAAGTTGTAGAGCTAAGTCCTTTGCTTGGAAATGAGATTTTTAAATTATGATTTGCAAAGACAACTATTTTATATAATAATAATAATAACAAAAAAGAGTAAAAAAATTTTAAGAGAGTTCTTCAGATCTGCGTCTTCTGTTGTTCCCTAAAAGAATGGCAAACAAATTGCTGTCTTTACAGAGCAGAAATGAAATGGAGTTTTCTGTATGTATGATATTGTAATTTAAATATTTACCTATAAAATGTTAAATACAAAACCGGATATATATATATTATGTAAGCTAACTGTTATTACAGTGTTCCCCCCAGAATTTGATTGCGTATTGTGATCTGAGCAGCAGCTTACCCTCCAAGGCAGGTATGAATAAGTTCCCTGTTCCTGAGTGTTACCTCATGTTAAGTGTGTATAAAGGCACTGTGTTCTGTCTCTGTTGTGGCCTTTGACAGCATCAGCCATTAAAAGTTTAATAGAATGCATGTGTGATAGATAATTTGGGCAATTAATTTTTTGCAGGACTTTATAAATTTGTAAATTTCTCAGAATATGTCTCTCTGAGTCAGCGAGAATGAAGAACTGTGTACGGGAAACAAAAAACCCCAATCAATGTATGAATCCCTTTTGTTGTTTTTATTTATTAAAACAGGATGCCAAATACCACACAGTATTCAACTAAGAAAGATCTTGAATTGGTTGAAAGCATTTCCTTTTCCCTAGGTCTGTTTTTTGGGGTTAGAATAGTTCCTTTATCTGTGTCATTGCAAAAGTATCAGCTCAAGGGAGGGGAGTACAGTAGCCCCAAAGTACATCAACTTTACCTGTATGAAAAAAGCACCCTTAGTTCACCACCTCTTGAAAGTGCCAAAAGGGCTGTGGGTGAGAGCTAATGCATCAACTAAGATTGTATCTGGTTGTTAAGTATTGGTTAGAATAAAGATTGTTGTCTGTGCTGTATCTGCGAACCTGTAACCCATAATACCTGAGTCCTGATTAAATCCTTCACTTATTTTGCTCTTATCTGATGTTTTGGGACAAGAAGGATGAGAGTAAACTGGTGAATGGGGTGAAGTGTGACCTTAAAGGCAGGCGATCAGGATGTGCAGGCCTCTAGAATGACCCATACCGCATTCTTAGAGAGCTCGGTGTCTGGGAAATGTGCCTGGCCAGTTGGCTGTCATTAGGGGGCTTGTTTATACAGCTGTTGAGACACAGTCATCTTGTAGTTCCCCAAAGTGTCACTGATACTCTACAGTAGCTAGGTTGTCTCACATACGTGTAAGAAAAACTTGAGCCAAAAGCTTAATGAATATTTTACATGCTTTTAGGATCAAATTTCTCTCACATTCTTCTTTCTTTTTTTTTTTTTTTCTTTTAAATTTGGAGCGATGTGTTTATAAACAATACTTTAAACCTCTAATCATTCAGTCTTAGAGATGTAGATTGTCTGTCGCTGGAGTGCTGAACTGCTAGATTGTGTTGTCTCTTTAATAGGAATGTGGGGGTTTTCTCTTGCACAAACTTTTGAAGAGGACCCTGAAATCCTAAATTTTCAAGATTTAATCTAAATAGATTCTCAGATGCATACATATGATGTAAATAGTGTTAAACATTTGTGTTACGTGTGGTGTTTATTTTTTAAACAATTTTAGTTCAACAACACTGAACTGTCCATTTGCTGGGACTTACAGAGTAAAACCAAAAGTAAAGACTGAGGTAAGATGTGAAAATAAATTGTGAGAAAATTAATTATGGTCTGATCATTGTGTACTTGTTGATGGTTTGGATGCAGATGTCTCTCATAGCATCCATAGTCTGTTGTGAAATGGAACTCCAGAGCTGAATACGCTATTTACAAAATAACCTGTTTTTATCTCTAGAGGCTGTGAAGGAAAACTCGCAAGTAAGAAGAGAGTTTAACTAATATAGCGATGGTCTGTTCGCTTGCAAGATGAATCAATGAATTCTGAGATTTCCGGTAGCCTCTTTTATTTTATTGAAATATTAAATATTTTACACTTACCCCTTTAAAATCTGGTTACTCTGCTTGCTCTACAGACCTACCTGCATCCTCAAAGCCATGCAACTGTTCTGTTTATTCGTATAGTAGGCTAGTAAGCTCCTTACTCAGATTTTTTTCTGTCAACCACAGGGTAAACTTTCTTGCATGTTTTCTGTTTTGATTAGTGTTAATATTGCCTGAGAATGTCTTCCTACATTTCCCAGATATTACTGCAGAAAGGAGCACTTAATTGCTTTTTTTGTTTTGTTTTGCTGGAAGGAATGCACTGAATACAGTTACCAAACTTAAACAAAACGTGACTGACAAGAAGCCAAAGATAGCCTCAATAGCAGCAATCTCCCTCATCCTAGAAGAACCATAGATCAGACTTTTTTTCTTCTACTCCAGTCACACTAGTTAGAATTACTTGTGTCTTTGCTTGAAAACTGCAAATTTAGTTTTGTAGTCGTATGGAATTTTTTCAGCAAATTTGAAGGTAATTGGTAGTTTTTTAACATTTTACTTGAATAGTGATTAAAACATGCTTCCGTATTATAAACTCTGATCCTTGTCTACAGCTTCTTTTTTCTGCTTAAACTGACGGATGAATTCTTGACCTCTTTTGAAGGCACTGGATGTTTTCTCATTGACTTCATCCAGGGTGTTTAATGGGGTTTGATTTCATGCAATCCTAATTCTATTGTATTTCTGACATCCAAGATACAGCAGTTTCCCTGCTTTTCCCTCACCCTTGGACCTTACCCATTCCAGCTGCAACAAGAGTGCAGAAGACTCGGAGGCTCTAATTCTAACACCAGCAGCACTTTGCTCCCTGTCATGTCATTACAGAGAGGGACATGTCTCCCTTATTGGTGGGGGAAGTCTTCTCCTCGTATAGTTCACAACACAGGGTCTCCATTGTGCAGTCTGATACAGCAGGTATACTTCCTTGCAAATTGATCTTTTTAATCTGATAACTTTAAATAAGGTGAAGTTTTCAGAAGACGTGCTTTCTTTAAATAGTACGTATTTTTGGTAAGAGAGAAGCTACATTATTAAAAAGCCTATGAAAGATGCTTAGAGTATGTTTTTAAATGAGAAATATCAGCAAATATAGATCTCTCTAAACATTAAAATATTTATGCACTGGAACAACCAAAGCCAATATGTTAAAAGCATTATTTTAGACACTGTATACACATCTCATACAAGCAAATTGATTTAAATAATGTAAAATAGTTTTATTCAATAGCAAGCTTTTTAATGATAATTTCAAGTAATATGTAATTTATTGTTCTTGTAGAACAGATCCACTCTCCGTAAGTGAAAGTCAGGTAAATTTAAGTTTGAATGTGTTCTTTGGCCTCATATCTCAACCTAGCTCTTCTCCATTTTTTTCTCATTTTTATGAAAAACAATTTTGACACAAATTCAGACTGATTGATGGCAGACTTTGGCAGACCAACCTATTATTCATTTCTTTGAATTTGTGTATTTGATTGAGATTTTTAAATCAATGAGTCTAATTAAATATTCCATTGGTACAGTAAACTAATATCATCTTGTTTATAAAATTCCTTATTTCATAACATTTGCCAAATTTAATATGAAGAGATAATAACATAAATTATTTCCTACCTCACCGCCTCTTTGACTGTGACAGAGATAGTGATCATGTGTGGAAATACGAAAACTTTAAATAATTAAAAAACTGTCCTCGCTAACAAACTGAATTCAGGGAGCTGCTGCATAAGTAGCTTGCAGTCTGTTAAAAATGATTGAGCTTTACAGCTGTGGAAGCAAGCTTGTATTCTCCCTGTGCAAGTTCTTCTACTCAGACACCTCTGAGCAAGCAGCTGTATGATTACTCAGCTTCCCCTATTCTAAGGATGGATTGCAAGACTCGGCATTTTGATTTGAGTAGATGAACAGGAAACTTCAGGATGTGAACTGTAGGATGTAAACTTGCAGCATGTCAGCTGTTTTATGAGAAGCGCCTCCGTGCACATCCTTACACCGCTATACTTTGTGGTAAAGGTGGTGAGTCTGCCTCACTGAATGATTATTCCCCTTGCCTGTACTATGAGATGGGAATACCAGGTGTTTGCCTTCCTCCTGACTGAAAGAACAATATGTCAGCTATGCGCCAGTCATGGAAGCATACACGATGCATATTTAAATAACAGCTTTGTAACATTTTCTTGACAAGAAACAAGTTCTGTTTAGTTTTAACAGTGAGTAACCCCTCTTCCTTTGCTGTGGCAGAACAGGCTGTATATAGCTTCATAGCGCACAAGAATGGAGAGAGACTGAGGAAGGGCTTCTGAGGGAAGTATGACAGCATCAGAAGATAAAAAACTCTTCTGCATAAATTCTTACTCTTTCCCCCTTTGTTTCTGAGAAAAGAGGTGCTGCTTCCCTCAGGTGCTGTTGCCTGTTCACATCGAAAAGAAACAAAGATTAGCTTGCAGCATATGCATTGCCTAAGTTAATATTGTTACATTATCTTATGTGTTGTCACAAGAAGAAATGCTATCGCAGTGACAGAGTATTAGTGTTTGTTAAAAAACTATCAACTTGTGTCTCTTTTTCACTTGTTAGAATTTTGTGGATATATGATCCTGAAAGTGCAGATGCTTCCAAACTGAATCACACTGCAGTTATTTCATCACAAGTATGTTGAAATGATGCCACTTAAGAAAAAAGTTAAGATGCAAGTCTTGTGAAAATGCATCAGTTGAAAGTGGAAATGTCTTATTGAAACATACTGCCTGCATACATCTGTACTTATTTCCTTTTACTGTAGTAGGAAAAATAAATTTGCAAGGTTTTCTCTCGTTAATGCTGCAGCAGTAACACATGTATAATGAGTGAAGTGAAATCTATTGTCTATTTCATAGAGACAGAATAATTAGCAAGTTTTAGTGATTCAGTCAAATTTTAGTCTTTGTGAAAATTATATTCAGAAATTGTAACTGGCAGTAACGTGTGATAGTTAAACAGAAGTCTCTCTTCAGATTTCCTCATGCACCTGCATAACAAACTGTTGGAAAAAGGTTTAAGCAAAAGCCTTGTGGGAGTCATGATATGTGATAAAGAGGGATGTCAATTTACTGGTTTAATTTAGACCTAAAATGTGACAACCTGTTGTACAAGCTGATCTGTAAAGATAGCTCTCTGGACTCAGTGGAGATTCATTTAAGAGATTATCCCACATGTAAGGATTAAAATGTACAATAAATTTTGTTAGGAGTGGGTTTTGGACCTAAACAAATAGTGGAAGGTAATTAGTCTTTGGTACACGAGGTATGCAGGCATGGCACCACAATGTATTTTAATTTTTTTAATTATTATTTTAAGTTGCCATCATTCTATCCTTTATTTTTTAAACATTTCTTACTATCTTCACAATTAAAATGAAACAGAAGAAAAAAGTAGCAATATTAATTGTATTGTGAAGGCATTTTTGTTGTTAGATAACTAGATGTTAGGAAAGTGTTTTTGTTTTCTGTCTGCTGCTATGGATAGAATGCAGAGAAAACAGAACTGAGTGTTGTGTGTTCTGAAATGAATAGATTCATTTGTTGAAGCTTAGTCCAACTTCAGAATTTCAAAAGAGAAATGTTGTCATAAACAGCCTTACACTAGCTGGACAAAAATATAATAACCCTTATTTTAGTTTAAACAGAGCTTTGGAATTTGGGACAGGAACCTGTTGTTCATACCTACTTGCAAAAGGAAAAGTACTATTCTCAGAAGCATCCAAAATTAGGGTATGGTGTTTGATTATATTTTTTTAGTGGAATGCTATTTAAAATTGTTACACTTGCGACTCTGCAAACAGCTGTTGATGAGTAGGGCCATGATGAGAGCTGTTGATGAGAGGCCTGTCTGGGCCTCTTTTTTCTACTTTGAGATAACTTTGTGCTTCAGTAATAATTTTGACATTTTTCGTTTTCTTTGAAGAGAGCTTGTCATTTACAGGTTTAGCTGCCCTTCATTTTATTCACCATAGTACTTAAACTTACGTAGGCCTTTCAGTCCTAAAAAACTCACTGCATGTAATTATTCTGCTTCATATGTATAGAATCTCATGGAGTAGAAAGCAAGACTGGACTCAAAAACCACTTAACATTTTTACGGTGATGAATGGTCTTTGAGTCTTAATTGTCAAGTTGTAGGTATCAGCTTAAAGTTGAACATAGCCCCCCCATTCCGGCATGCCATTCCTGGAAGTTCAGAACATTTGTGAGGTATTGTATCAAACACCTCATCCTCATTTAAAAGAAAATCTTGGACAGATACTCTTTTTCACCCTTCTCTAGCCTTCTAAGTGGGGGTTGCACATTTTTACTTTATGTGTTGATATTTCAGGCACAATTTCAAAAAAGAAATAAGGTAGCTCAGGAAGAGTATCATTCAGATTCAATTAAACTCCTTCCAGTGTCTCTGCTACCTTGTTTAGAATAAAGTTCAGGTATTTGTGTTAAAACAGGTGAATTCTTCACCTGTTGCTGAAGAATTCAGCATTTTCTGTGAATCAACAATTAGCTATACCCTTGATGAGCAGCAGTAGGGCAATGGCTGTAGTAATATGGTTCTAAACATATGTGATAAAATAATACCCAAAGTGTTAATCCTTCTTCTAATGCTTGCTTACATTACAGTCATACTTTGACTAGGGGTTTGCATGTTCCGGACAGGAAATAGAATAGCAACAAGGTGGTTGGAAAGTGAGGGAGAAGTGAAAGGGATCCCAGAACCTCCTCATACTACAGCATCCACCACCAGGTGATGTTCACAGGCACTTCTTACTTAGGAACATCATATAGGATTCTAAAGGATTTATTAGTTTCTTTCTTTTCACAAGCAACTATTGTCAGTTTTCTTAGAAATTAATAAAGTGATTGTGGCAAGATTTTGGTGAGTCTGGACAGTCACAAAAAGGCAATTCATGAATCCAGACGTACCTGACATTTGAAGAGCTTCCTGAGGCAGTGCCATCCCCTCCAATTCCTGTTTTTTCTGTGCTGGAGCCCCTGATTAATCTCTTCTGCACTGTTATTTATAGTATTTTGGACCAATAAGTATCAGGACTAATATAAGGACTCTCATATTGTCAGTTGATCTACTTTTATCACTGCTTACTTCACTTGAGGGCAATTACTTCTTTTCTTTTCCAAAAATATTTAGTGTTCACCATATTTTGCAGTGTGCTGTGAAAATACAACAGGTCAGCAGTGACAGTTTTTATTTGATTGTGAGTTCATGAGAAAATAGAACCAACCAGTAAATAATAGTGATGTGAACATACCAGGAGTTATGTGTAGCAAAGATACTTGTCACAAGTTTTGTGATCTGTAAAATTTTATCCTATGTAGGCCTTCAGTGAAGCTAATCCAAATACATCAGAGCTAAAGTTTGTCACGGGGTAGTGAGAACGACTCTGGGTTTACATTTTACAAGGGGTTCTCAACCACAGACATTTCCTGCAGCTTATTTGCTGTTTGACCCTTACCCATTTTACATGCTGTCTTAATGCCAGTTATAAGAAGTTCACCACTATTTTGTGACTTTACCTTCTTTTTTAAAGAGTTCTCTCTCAGCATGTAATTAGTGCTATGTATTATACTGCGAGAAACGAGTATGACTTTTAATGGAGTAAGTAGTATTGTTTATGTAGGTTTGGTTTGCGCTCCATCTGTGGTTATCTGTTGTACCTTTCTATTTTATCACTAGATGGCAACATTGCAACACTCCAGATCAAAAGTCGCGATAACCAGAGATGGGCTTTTATTATCAGTTTTTTCACAGCAGAGCTTAAATAATTCACCCCACCCCCCGAAATTGGAACATATGCATTGTTTCTTAATGGTGTGAGTTCTGTATTACTTTTTTCTATCTTAGAATCATATAATCGTTTAGGTTGGAAGGGACCTTAAAGATCATCTAGTTCCTAACCCCCTGCCCTGGGCAGGGACACCTTCCACTAGACCAGATTGCTCAAAGCCTCATCCAACCTGGCCTTGAACACTTCCAGAGATGGGGCCTCCACAGCTTCCCTGGGCAACCTGTTCCAGTGCCTCACCACCCTCAGAGTGAAAAATTTCTTCCTGAGATCTAAATCTCCCCTCTTCCAGTTTGAAGCCATTACCCCTCATCCTGTCACTTTATGCCCTTGTAAAAAGTCCCTCTCCAGCTTTCTTGTAGGCCCCTTTCAGATACTGGAAGGCTGTTATAAGGTGTCCCTGGAGCCTTCTCTTCTCCAGGCTGAACAAGGCCAACTCTCTCAGCCTGTCCTCATAGCAGAGGTGCTCCAGTCCTCTGATCATCTTCGTGTCCCTCTTCTGGACCCGCTCCAACAGGTCTATGTCCTTCTGTTGTTGGAGGCCTCAGAGCTGGACACAGTATTCCAGGTGGGGTCTCAAGAGAGCAGAGCAGAGGAGCAGAATCACCTCCCTTGACCTGCTGGCCACGCTGCTTTTGATGCAGCCCAGGATGCAGTTGGCTTTCTGGGCTGTGAGCGCACATTGCCAGCTCGTGTTGAGCTTCTCATCCACCAACAGCCCCAAGTCCTTCCCTTCAGGGCTGCTCTCAATCCATTCTCCGCCCAGCCTGTATTTGTGCATGGGATTTCCCTGACCCACGTGCAGGACCTTGAATTTATTAACTGCTGCTTTTTTAGACAACTGAAGTGCAGAATAATCAAGTAAGAGAAAATAAAACTGCTTTATAAATTAACAGCCTTTTTTCTTCCAAATAAGGAAGAGAGTCTATTGATTCATCTGAACCATCTCACATATGCTTGGCTATTTTGCAGAAACATCTTTTATTGAAGCCAGGGGCACTTGTGTTCACATCTACAAGAACAGAATTTGCATCATTTTTGCTTTTCCAGATATTCCGTTTACTGGATAAGTCTGGAAGTTAATACATCTGTTGATAGAAAAACACTGAAGAAAGTTTGGGGTGAAACAACTTCTATCCAATAATCATATGCAAGAGTCTCCTTAGCATACCTCTTGAGAGCACTGAGCCCACAGACTAGTTCAAATTCTAGTCAGAGTGGACAGGATGGTTATCACTAGGCAAGGTATGAAAACTGGAATTTCAAACTCAGTTTCTCAGGAGATATATTTTCCAGTGAAATGAAAGAAGAAGAAACAAGACCAATCCTAACTGAGCTACTACCAGCTTCTTTTGCTTTCGGAACTTTGGACAGACTCAAAGTTTTGCTCAGTATTTGGTAAACAGCCAGTGAGAGGCTCTTAGGCTTCTTAAGCCTCCTCTGAAACTCAGCAGCAGCTTCTCAGGAAACTTGAAACAGTTTGTAAGTATAGGAATAGGTTCTGTCCTGCATTGCATTTTCTCCAGAAGCCAAAACTAGAAAGCTTATACTTCTCCCAGGTCTGCTTTATACTGAGCTGAATTTTTTTAAGTTTCTGTCAGCCCTGCTGTATCCCGATGTAGTGACACAGAACTGTTTGGGCCTTGATATTTGAACAATTCTTCAGAGATGCTGGCCTTTTACACCCTGTCAGATCCATTATTATCCTATGTATTTAATGAACAAGTCGTATTATGCCAACTGAAGTTAGGGAAGTAATACTGGAAAGCTGTGCAGCTATTATTAATTGAAAAGTAACAAAAATAATTCCTCTGTCTCGATTAGTTTCCATTACGCACACTCTCTGTTTCCTGGGAATGTCCGTCAAGGAAACCTCTTAAGTTTCAAACTTACTCTGGACTTGATGTATTGGAGCTACTAGAGCTGTGTTCATATCAATGTATATCCTAATAAAGTGACAGTATGCCATGTACCTGTAACTGGGAGGACCACACAGATTGTTGATCTCCGTAACGAACCCATCAATGAATGGATTAGTAGAATTCATTAATAATTCTGTGGAATACACTGAGCATGGGCAAGTGAAGCATATAAGCATAAGGATATAGAATTAAGTAATATGATTTGTTATTTTTTCCTGATTTTATAAGTTAGTCACCAAGCATACTAACATTTTCTGCTTTCAGTGCTTAGAGTATCTGCATTAGGGATGCATGTGTGATGCATACATACGCACACACTGAGTGTATAAGAAACAGAGAATTCTTCTTCCCAAAGACTTAGAAATTCTCAAGATTCATGACTATTTCTGTTGTCAGGTTTGCTAGTCTGTGTGATTTATGAGAAGCCTATTCCTACACATAGGTGATCTCTTTTAAGCCCCATTTTCTCTTATTGCTTATCAACACAACTCTTGCTAAATTATCAGTGGCACTGATCATCATCTGCAACACGGTTTGGTATTAGTTCTTTTTAATATGTTTTCTTCTACACGTTCCAAGTAGCTCAGAAGAGGCTGTGGGAGAAGTGGGGAGAAGGTGTGCTCAGTAATAGTGAAAGCTGTATTATTCCATGGAGTTACAATGTTACAATCATTCATTTTTAACTCCAGACACTCTCTTCTTAGTGTGGTTGTGCAACCCCCCTGCCACTCTCAGGCCTCTTGATACTTGGCATGATTCCCTCCCCACCTGGGTCACATAATAATACCATGACCAGAACAATACATAATGGTCTAACATTAAAGGAAGAAAGGGTGGAGAGCAA
>VYXH01002036.1:1217701-1239132 GCA_013397275.1 Burhinus bistriatus
TGGATGTGGATGTTCTTCCATTTTCCGTGCACGTGTAGGAGTTAAAAGGGGTACCCGCCAACTCAAGAAGTCATGCGATATTAAGAGATCTTTGATCTCAGCAGTTACAAACTGCGGTGTGTGCGTGTTTCTGTAAGTGTGTGTGTGCGCGCGCTCCTATGCTTTGTTTATATGTACATACATTAATCTGAAATCTGTGCTTTGCTCTCATATGTATACTTATTGGTTTGGGATACCTTATAGTAAGTTAGTGTGAATCTTGTCATCTTCGAATCTGTAATCAAGTCACTGTTCCTTTATTTAGTTAAATCACTTTGCAAATCTTTAAATCAGTTAACGATTAAGTGCTGCTAAAACTCAATCTCTTGATCTGCCTCAAATCACAAATAAAACTGAACTGCTGCTAAATCATAACTGAGTCTGATACTTCCATCCTGCGACAGTCAGATCTTTCAGTCATGTGCAGTTCCCAGACAGCACTGAGATAGGAATATGCCTGGTTTTGGAAGTTTAGAAGTTAAAGTCCAACTGCAGGCAAATTTTGATATTTTTCTCTCTGATTTCATGTCATCATCTATCTTCTGGAATTAGAACAGAATTTAAAAATAATTTTGTACCACTGCAGATGCAGTTCTTCTAAGAATATGACAATATTCATGTAGCTGAATTTCTTTCAGTCAGTTCAACTGACTGAAGTTTTCATCTTTCAAGTTTATCTGTTTATCTGTTGTTTCTTCCATTTCCAGATTAAATGTCTGGATGGATCTGCTTTTCATTGATGTAATGCTGGGTTTGGAATTAGAAATGACCAGACAGCAACAAATTTATTTAAAGAACATTTTGAAATAAGGTCTGCATACTGTTTGTGGCTGTCACTACATAAGCTCATGCTGCTATATGAAATAATTTTTAGGATCACAGCTTAAATTTGTAAATTAATTTCAGTTACATTAGCTGAAAATGTGTCCCAAAGCATCTTGATTTCTTCATGTACATCCTTGATATAAACTTTAAGAGAAGTTACTATTTACCTAATCACTGTGTCATTTTTTTTAAGAGAGTGGAAAACAATTAAGTACTTTCTTGGATATAATGAAACATTTAATAAAATAGGAGATACAGCAAACTTAGTGAAGTTCTTAAATTTTCCAAAGGCTGATTCTTTATCTATAGTTGTGTTAGTTATGACACAATCTCATCTGAAATTACATTGTTGCTGATCTGCAGCAGCTGCAGCTCCTCCAGACTTTTTTTCTGGCAGTTTATAATGAAGACAGACTGTTCCTTGCAGTTCTGTTTTGAGGATGATGCACATAAATGCAGCATTATCATCTGGGCTGCTGTGGGATGACATTTACTACACCTACAAAAACAACACAGATAATGGATATTTTCAAGTATACAGATCAAAACTTTATCAGAATTGTCTCATGGAAGCACTATTCACCAGATTATTCTTGGTTAATTATATTATAAGTAGTTACTAAGGGGTTTTTTTGTAATTAAGTGATAAAGAAGTTTCAGGTAAGAGATCACTGAAGCTACCTTTTTGTAAATGACGGTAGTAGAATAATATTTATTCATTTCATTGGTCTGTCAGGACTGAAAATATTATTTTTAGATGGACAGACATACCAAGAAGACAGTTAACAAACTGTTACTCTTCAGGTATTGTTAACCTGCATCCGTATCAGTATGATTCTAACCTGCACCCCCTATTCAGTATGATTCTAATAAAACTCTGGCTTTCAGCCTTATCATTTGTTATGGGAAGATACCTTGATTATTTTTGTCCAATTCTGTTTGACTAGAACTTTAATGGCATCATAGCTCTGATTTTTCTCAAGAGCGGGTGACTGAAATGGCATGACAACTTTTTCAGTACATCAAAGAGAGATTATTTTGTAACTTTCTGACTTTGTAAGGTACTCACTTTCAGATTCTAATCACAGTATCATATTGAAAATACCTGGAATTCCCAGGTAGGACACAACTGTTATTAAGAAAAGTCCTTTTATTCATTATTCCAGCCTCAGGAAACCCTATCAAGTCTATTCCCAAGGTAGTTGTTCATCTTTAGTTGGCTATTAAAGGGGAGTTCAGCTGAGCAGGTGCTATTCACTCTACAGACAATGGTATGTTTTTTTGACTACTTGAGTCACCTGGTAAATGTACAAAAGTCCAATCTGAGTTCACCTCTATGAAGTTCAGTGGATTAGTGCTGGACACTACCACAGCCATGTCCTACAAAACTGTTCATGAAACTTGAGAGAACTTATTCTACAGTTTTGAGCTGTCATTCCAATCAAAAGCTATTCTGAGAATGCAGGATCATATGGAAAAGCCCTCTCAGGCAAAATTCGCCAGCTCCAAAGGCCATGATAAATATTCATTGGGACGAGGCTTGCAAGATGAAGCTGTCAGGCTTACTGGACACTCAGTCTTACCTACTGATGCATCTTATGTAACGTAGAGGATGGATCCTAACAAAGTAGCCTGGTAATGGCTTGAGACCCAAGCTTGCCATTGCAAACACAGCAGCAGCTGAGAGACTACTTACAAAGAACAAGAAGCAGCTGGGCAGAGTATGGCAGAACTGCCAGCCCAACTATCGCACAGTGCAGGTGGCCAGACCAAGGGTACTGGCAAGACGATTTTCGAAGAGGACTTGATAAATATTTCTGCTGCTCATAACTTTGGTAAACTGGACATTTGAGCTTATGGTGATACGATTTGCTCATTCACCACTGTATAAAGGTGGTCACCTCAACCAGGGTAAAAAAAAATAAAAATCAAGACACTCTTTTTCCACCTGCAGTAGTCTGGAACTCATTCAAAATTTCAAACAGATCTGAATTTCATTAGAGTTAGGAAATTAACGAATCTGTGCTCTTTCCTAAACCCCCTGTAGTTTCAGAGCTGAGTTGGATAGCAGACAGATCTTAATCTGAATAGGACCAAATTATTTAGACCATCAAACTGACTATACTTTAGAATCCAATTATACAAAGGCATTATAAGTATCAGAAAATTTATACAGTAGGTGTTGGGTTGATAATGTAGTTTTGATAAGTAGGAATTAGAAGCTTCATCAGTACTACACTAACTGCCCTGCCAATTATTGCAGAAATTAAATAATATAGTTAATATTGCTAATGGGAAAATACTGCTTGTTGCTGTAATACTTCAAGAAGGGCCATATGCAGCCCACACTGGACATCAGTCACATTAGGGAAAGCAAATAAAATATTTATAAAATATAAAATAGATAATCCAGTTACAAGGGGTTTATAAGGGTTCTATTGGCAGAAAAGCCATGCACATTTTACCTAATACATAGATTCATTCTAAAGTTTCTTTTCACTCTTTGTGTTCCAGCTGATAGGCTTTTCAGCATTTATATATTCCTGGGTGAAGATACAGCTGTTGTACAAACTTACATCCCAAGGTTATATTCACTGATGAGGATCTGGGGTTGAAGATCAATCCTAACTCACTTATCCTCATTTATTCAAATCTTCTCTCCGCCTCTAAAAGTGTTATTGATACTCAGGTTACTCAGGAGACAGTTCTCACCTTCTTCCATACTGTTAACCACCTTTTTTTAGAAATGCAAATGTTCCTTTGACAAGCAAGATGCTGTTGTCTTTTGTATATGAGTGAATTAATAACAAATTGATAGCCTACTGAAGGCTAAAAGATGTCCTCTCTCACTTGGTAAGCCTTTTTGCAAATATCATCATAGAGCCTTTCCAGACTCTAAGCCTAACAATTTTTGTATGTATGAGAAAGAGCATATGAGTAAGAACTAAGAAGACCAATTTGCTTTTGTGCGTAGTGTTGATAAAGCTGAGACTAATATATTTATACCCAGTTCTAACATCCCCTGTTGAGAAGGAATGTAAAAATACTAAGAAGGCTTTAGGATCACAAAAATGATCTGGTAAGTGAAGGACAAGTTTTACAATGTGACACCTAAGGAATCAATTTGTTTCATGTCCGATAAAAGAAAGTGGCCATTGCCCTTAACATTTTTGTAATGCTTGCAACTCTGCACAAGAAAAGGAATGTAATTTAATGTCAGGCTTAAGTGTTCCATCAGGTATGCTGTAGGAATTAGAAAGGTATGATTTTCCCAGTACACAATAGCCAAATTATTCTCTGTGTGAGGTGAAGGTGTTTGTTTTCACTCTCCTTTGAAGCATCAGAGTTTGAGCACAGATTAATATGATACCAGACAAACTAAACTACTGCACTGATGTAGTTGGGAGAGTGTTATTCCATAAATGCATGGGTGGTTGGACCTCATTCTTATGTTCAAAATTAATTACAATTCCCTGTTATTTCAGAGGCTTCAAACCTTCCTGTGTCACAAAGTAGTCACCTAAGAACTGAAATGCTTTAATTAACTACATTTACTGAACTTTATTTAGAAGAATCCAGATGTAATTAGAATGTCCTGAGATACTCAGAAAGCAAAAGTAGATGCCTAATAGTCCTAACTACTGTGATTTGTGTGCTTTACTATCAGCTTTCCTTTATTTGTTCCCATAATTACACTCATATTTTAGAAATTATTTTGCCAGTCTCATGTGCTGCCTTAAATTGGTCTGACAATTGGTAATGCTCTCAGGCTCTGTATTGTGTTTTGTTTTGAATAGCTGCTTTTGCTTTCTATCCAAGACAAGATTTTTACATTTTCAGTTAGGTGAAGTATCCAGCAAAAGATCTTGGCAAATGACGGATGAAGAAGGCTAAACACCCCAAATGGCCATTCTTCTTTGAGTTCATCTTTGAATCAGCAGTACTGCAACCCACATTAAAATCACTGGCATTGGAGCTCTTATGCCAGGACTCGTCCCTTTTTTTTCATCCAGATACTCATTCATTTACCAAGAATCATCAGACATTGGTAATGCCTCCTTCATTTTGTTGAGGAACCCCCCCATTGCTTTAGGATACCAGATGATTTTAAAACCTTCTTCAACAATGAGCACAGACTTTATAATTTGGTGTAGTCTTCTGGATTCTTCTACCAGCTATCACCCATGAGGATCTCACTGGCAATAAATGAAACAATCTTAAATCTACCATTGGCAGGACATCTTGCACCCCCATGTCCAAAGATACCAAGTCTTGGCAGAGGATACCATATTTCTCTTTAGCTACAATGGTAATCACCTATGCCGTTGATAGTAACAGCGATGCATAAAAAAGCAAACAAACGCATATTTTCTGTTTGCTCTGTGCACTGTGGGGAGACGGACTGTAAGGGACTGGATGCCCAGAATTAGCATACATATTCCTCCTTCTGACTCAGATTAGCAAATTTATCAAGCATACTTTATAAGCAGAAATTACTTGGGGGCTTTGAGATAATGCTGCTTGTGTTTTGCTCAAGTACCCCCATGCAGTCAAATTTGGTTGCTTTCAGGCAGGTGACTTTCCTAGTCACTTTTGTTATGTGAATCCATCTTTGAGCCCTTTATTTAAGGAAGTTTGATTATTTCTGACTTCCTCCTCCCTGATCCCTCCCCCTAGTATGCTGTTCAGCTTCTCTTTCTGTATCAGCTCATACCTGTAATGGTGGCAGGATCCTCAAAATGTCAGTGTGGATATGCCATTCCACCCTTTTTTTCCTCCACCTAAATCAGTCAAAATGGATTGCTTCTCCGCAAATTATAGAATTCATGCTGCTAATTTTAGCCCAGGATTCAAGGACAAAGGTCTTTACATTAATATACAGAAGTACGGAGCCATAAAGACCCCTGTGAACATCTTATGATATCATCACTGTGCTCCGCATCACAGCACAAAGTAGCCTGATTATTCTTTTGTCAGAAATGGTTGATCTTTAAAAGTTTTGAATCAAGCTTCCAATTCCACTCTAATATTCTCCTTCAAGGAGTGCTAAAAATGCTAGTGAACAAACCTTGCCATTTCAGAATCACAGATCACAGATGGGGGATGCAATCAGCTGTCGTCAGTACTGTTTGCAAGGACCAATGATTTTATGAAACTGATTTTTTTATGGAAAACTACAACAGGACCAACCAGCTACCTATTCTGTTTTAGGGCTGCCTGAGTCAACCATCTCTGACTGATAGATTTCAGCTTCAGTGCAACAGTAGGTTGTCTTACACCTTTCATCTTATCTCAACACAAGCCAGAGTTCTGCAAAAAGTGACATCAGATAGGATGTCTGTAATTCTGCTTATTTCCATCTTCCTAATTCCAGATTCTACTGCACTTGTTAATGGGTTCAATAATAAGCCCAAATCTCCCACAACAGTGATCAACCTCCCATCTAAACTTGACTTTTCTGCATTTCACAATGTGGTTTGTCTGCAAACTAAAAAAAATTTCATCTGTTCACGTTTTCTAGGCTGTCTTCACTATCTCACTTTAATTGGACTTGTGTTTATCTATAAAGACCCATTTCACAGCAATCATTAATCCATCCTCCCAAAGCAAAATTTATTCTAGCATTCCAAGAGAACTAGTCCTGAAGCGAACCTTGAAAAATGTAGTCTGTCCTTGGATAGCTGCTGTGTTATTAAAAAAGTAACCAGGAGGTCTAATAATGTCAAACTTGTTTCTCTGGAATCAATAAGCATTTAAAGATCACTGACTGCCAGGACTGACTCATAGTCCCTCAAACATCCACCTGTAACACCACAACTATACCTGTATTAGTATAGTGAGAGTAAAATGGGACACTGACATTGTAGGTGATCGGATAAGAAAATAAGAAATTATGAGTACTAATAATAGGTGCCTCTTGCCTTCAAAGGAAATGATCTTGATATCGCTGCATTTCATTTCTTTGGTGTTACTGATTTATTTCAAAACAAATTTCAACACAAATTCTTGGTTTGGGTGGGAGATTCTTTTGTAGAGAATTAAGCAGGGGTGTTACGTCAGTTGAACTGCAGCCTAGCATCTTTGAAAATGCATGTAAATTACAACATTGGGTAGGCACTGTAGCTTCATAAGGTAATCTGAAAAAAAAAAAAAAAAAAAAAAAAACCGTAACAATGCTTCTCAGATTCTTCTGAGCAAATCCTGACCCACTGCCAGGAGGATTTCACTCCAATTCATATCCTTCCAATTAACTAGCATCACGTAAAATAATATAAACACTGTCTAAGTAGAAATACCAAAGAGAGAAGTTCACAGTACAGTATTGATAAAAAAGTGTCCAAGATGAGTAAGATATGAAACAGTTTGTGGACAAGAAGGGAGCCATAGTACTGAACCAGCATGCAGAATTGGTGCAATAGCCATTATTCCCATTAGTAGTGACCAGGCTCCTAAAAGCGCATGGATAAGATTCATTTCTGGAAGGTTTCCTGGGTAAACTAAAATTTGTGGTTTTTTCAGGTATCTTAATTTTATGTTGGCTGCCCTCCAGGAAGGGATAATGTTATTGAGAGGTAAGTTTTAATCATTTATTTACTTCTGGGTAACCAGTTGAAATAAAGGCTAATATACTGGTATTTTTAGCCTTATATATATCATTTATTAGATTTATAAAATGTTTCTTTTGCTGCATAAAAATACTTGAAATGTTTATCTTTTAGACTTATGTACAGATTTATATAGCTTATAACTTCTGAGGAAAACAACTAGCAAATCTTTTTTTAAATAAAATATCTAACTTCCCATAATATTATCAGTTCTCATTATCATCCCTGGGAAGCCCAGCATAACGTAGGTATCCTGTCTTGGGGCAGGGGGATGGAGAAGATGATCTTCTGCGGTTTGTTCAGCCTTATTTTCCTGTAACTCTCTGAACTGTTTGCATCCATGATTGGAAGTACACTATCATTAATTCAAACTTCATTCTTGTACTGAGATTTCTGACATATCAAAGAGTTCAGGACAGTAAAAGCATAACGAGCAGATCTCTTTTACCTTTAGAATTAATTTGAAACTACCCTAAAATTCATCCCCAAAGCCAGCTTTTTCGTATTTTCTTTAAAAATACATAGCCTTAGAAAATTCGGTAACATCCTGAAATTATTGGGAAAGGTTTTTGTGAATAGAGTTCAGAATACCAAAATAATAGATGAAAAATTGTTGCACAAATAATGATAATTCTTAAAGCGTAGAATAATGAAAAATCATTTACATGTTTGTGCACTGCTGAAGTATTAAATGAAGCTAATTTATACAGATTATTTTCTCTTTGTCTTTTAGACCTGTAGATGTAGCCTGTGAAAAACATAATTTCACTACCTACAAAATACTTGAGTAAGATGCTGTATTAACAGCCCAAAGAAGACTAGGCATTTTGGACATACTGTCATATGAAACTGAAGTGATATTAAGTAATACATTTGAATGTATATAACTTAATATAAAATGAGGCCTTTCTGATATGAATGTCCCTACCATCTTTTTCTTTTGTTACAGTACAGACACAGTACTTATGAACTTAAAGTGAAGTATTCTAAGTATTCTCTACCAGAATAGCCTGATTGAATCAATGCAGAAAACTATTGAAATATTTTTTTTGTTTCTCAGATTACTCTCTGAAATATCTGCAAAAGCATTATCTGTACCTGATCCCAACACGTTAATGAGCATTTGCTGTAGTTCCAAGTTTCACCCATTGTGCTGTTAAATGAACAGTCTAAAGAAACTGGGGACTGTAATTTTTCTGTTATCTAAATTTTTAGTTACTAGTTCTGGGTAATGCTGATAGCAATAGTTGGCTACAAATCTTTAGAAACTGGTGTTGGTTTTAAGTTGATTTTTAATAACATAAAGAAGTTTAAACTGTATAGTAGAAAGACTTGCTGCTTATGTTTTTAAGTCGTGGAGAAGAGAGGCAGGTTGAAATCTTTCTGTCTAAACAACACATGTTTACATGACACTATGATATATCAAGATAAATAAAAATAAGAGGTTTACTGACTGTTGATTTTTCATTTCATTAGGAAGTTTCATTGGAACCCAACAGATGAGGACCAGGTGAGAGGTACAGGTTTCATTCTAGTTGGGCTGCATATAAGAGAAACAGAGTACAACATTCAATATCTGAATAAAACTTCTTCTTTTATAGCTAGCCTATTATGATTGGGATAAATACGGTTGCCTAATGGAACTTCATTATGAAGGGTATTTCCAACCTGTTATTTCCTTGTAAGTAAACTGCTGATAAGTTGCGAGGCACAAGGAAGACTTCTACCAAGGTCATGTAGGGATGTAAAGCTGCAGAAAGCATCTAAGTCCAATGGCAAGAGTAATGTTACCAAATCTTTATGTTCCTTTTTGCACATAGTACAGGATGCTTCGGTTTCAGTGGGTATTGCCGCACCACATCAGTGCTGTAATTGCAAGATGCCTTAAGACGCCTTAGAGTAAAATGCTTTGTCAGCATACTTCCTACCTGTCTTACCCTCCGCAGCAGCAGCAGCTCTACATGCTCAGTGATCCATGCACAGTTCTGAATACAAAGGCTGTTTGTGTGCTTGTGCTGTTTTATTGAGATGTCACATTCCACATCTTTTACAGATACGATGGTGATTCATATGTTAGAAATGTTGAAGCAAATTTGATATTATGGGACATGAAAGGCAGAACTGACAATGGGTACACTTCATTCGTGAAAGAAGTAAGCCATCTACTGAGAATGTAATTTAAGTGTTGCATTTAAATTATGCGTAATGTTCTACATGCAAAGTATGACTGTTCTTACATGTGTTGAGACCTCTTTAGTCTGAATGGATGTGTATAGATGGATAACATTTTAACATTGCATATACTGGACCTAACATCATAGACTATTCAAAGTTATGCATGTGGGAGGTATCAAAACAATACAGTAAACAGAAGAAAAATGTGCCAAATAAAATATGGTTTGGGAAATGAAACTTCAAAAATCACTTTGAAATTTCAGACTGCCTTCTGTCCAAACAGAAAAAAAATTATAGGCACTAATCCACATAGTCATCAAAATTAATTCTGCCCAATCTACTTGTAACTAAAATCAGTACATTGCTTCCTTTTTCAGTAGGATGACAAAGCCAACTCCTCATCTACATATAGTGTTATGGGAACTGTGGTAGCCTCCTCTGATAGCTCAATTTATGAAAGAACTCTTTGACACTCTTCTATGTATACATATACAGCTATGGTGGGGGTTTGGACATGATCCTACTTATTAATTTGTAAGCATGACAAAGACAATTATCTCTTAAAGATATGTAAATCAAATGTACTGAAGCATGATGCCACCTTTTCATGTACCATACTTTCAAATGGTACACATTTTAAATTCATGTTTTTAATCTTGTTTTTTTTTTTCTTTAATTTGTATTTTTAACAGGCAGGTTGTCTATACAAAGCACAGTCATGGCCCATGATGCTTAAACAAAGTGAAAACTCTACATTGGATAAAATATGAGGACCACAGGTATGAAGATGTATGTTTAGAAATAGCTGGTGATAGCATGAATAAAATCTATTGTTATCTTACTTCATATTCTTGCATTACTAATATCCTTGGAGGAGGCGAGCATGGTGAAGCATTGGCAGGGTGGAATAAAGCTCATATGACAATACTGCATTGGTCTAACCATAAAATGATCTAAAAGGATAATTCTGTGCTGAAAATACATTATCAGCATTGTTAGTTATTATACTGCGAGAAAGGTAAAGTTATCACTTAATACTCAGTAAAGCATTCTTTGTGGTCAACAATAGGAAAAATTGCAGCTCTCGTGATACGGAAGAGTGGAACACAAAGAAGAGTGCTAGACAGGAAGCCAGAGGGGGATTATAGAACGAAAAAAAAATCCTCAGATGCAAACACACAGCAGGAAGCTGTCAGAAGAAGAGTGGGTTCAAGCCAGTGGAAGTAAAATAAGCAACAAAAATTGTGTTCATCCTTCCTAAAAAATAAAGACAAAAAATAAGTTCTTTCTTGCACACAAGGCTGGAGTATCTGGCTTGAAATTTCTGCAAAATCTTATCTTCACTGTGTTGTTCAGAGAGACAGAAATTTCTCTGAAATCCTCTCCACATCAAAGCCAGAGACAGTTTTGTTACCAGTGCCAGTTTGGAAAGGATTCCATTTGGATATCCTATTTATCAGTAGTTTCCTTGGCATTTAGGTCAACTTCATAGCATTTATTTCCCATCTAAACAAAACTGTTTCACAGAACCCCCCCCAAATTTGGGCTTTTGCTCAAAGGAGCAATCATGTCATTACAATTCAGTAAGTATTTTCAGTAGTCTATCTGTGGTCTTGATACTAGAAATGCAGCTATAGTTAAATTTAGGATGAAATCTATTTCATCATTAGCGTTACATGTCTGTTTAAAATACTTCTACCATTAGAATATACTTCTAAGAAAAAAGATGCTGCTTTTATGCATCAATTCATATTTAAGAAGCCTGACGTATTTGTACCCTTCTTGTTGCTAGAATCTAATCTTAGTCACAAATATAACTCTGGATAAATTTAAATATCTTTGTAAAATAGTTTCGAATCACAGAATCATAGATCAGCCCAGGTTGGAAGGAACCTTGAAACATCATCTGGTCCAACCTTTCATGGGAAGGGGAGCTTAGATGAGATTATTTAGCACCCTGTCCAGTCACATGTTGAAAACCTCCAGCAATGAGGACTCTACCACGTCCCTGGGGAGGTTGTTCCAGTGAATGATTCTTCTCACTGTAAAACAATTCTTTCTTACATCAAGATGAAACCTCTCCCGGTGCAACTTGTAGCCATTGCCCCTTGTCTTCTCCGTATGGCTCCTTGTGAAGAGAGCTCTTTTTCCCTCAGTATTGTTCTTTTTGCCTTATGTATCAATAATGTTATTGATCTTACGCTGTAGGGGAGTCTTGGCTTTCAGGTCAGCATCAGACTTATTCCTGATCATATGGTTAGAAGAGTTGATGCGCACATTTCCCCCAGTTTCCTGCCTTTCATAGGAGATTGTCAAGGTAATGCAGGGTGAAGACCAAGTGGTTTTGCTGGCCTTCACCAGTCTAACTTTGCCTCAGCAACTTTGGCTTCAGGATCTTCTGAGACTCTCAGTCCAAAATACTAGGACACTTCCATTATTATTATACCAACTTGCAATATGCTTTTCCACCTAAATCGTTTTCATCTAACTGTTTGCATGTGGATGCTAGTGGGGTTAATATAACCTTGCTCTTACCAGTGAGGAACATTCCTGTAAACAGGAGAAAGGAATCCAGAAGATCTTTTGAGACAGGCAAGTTGAAAAGGCTTTCAGCTCACTATTTGTGAAGATCATATTCTCCATTATGAGCTTTCCTCCAAGCAGTGATTCTTTACTGTCTATTCAAATTGAAGAGTTCTGGTCTCTGTTAGCTCCGCTAGAGCTCAGATAGGTCTGACAGCTCATTTCATGACATTTTTTTAGCCTTGCACAGTTAGGCTAAAGATTATGCTATGTGAAGATTAATCTGCTTTTCCCACCCTCTTGATGGTAGACTTTTGAAGAAGCAAAGCAGACTTAACTCTCTTGCCAGCAAAGTGTTCTATTAATGGAATCTTAATTAAATTTCTGCATCTTTTAATAAGAAAATCCTTTGAGTATGGTACTTTTCTAAACCCATTCTCTGAGATAACCTCTTCAATCGCCATTACCTTGGCCCATTAGTGTAGGTAAGGGTCAGTTTTTCTGGTTTCCTATGAAGATAACGTGACTTTTAGAACACATATAAAACTCTTATCCAAGACTTTTTGAAATTTTATTTAGCCAAAGAAATGCTTGCATGCATCTTTTTTTCCTAAAATTCATTCTTCTGCAGAAGCAACCCTTCACATCTTATATGTTAGTGTACCTTCTCTATCTATATTAGATAGACAATTTTCTGACTAACAGAGCTTACATACACGTATGGATGTAGATGTGTACATATAGACAATACATCTTAAGAAACACACAGGAAGTAACCTCTCTTTATTTTTGCTGTTTGATTGATCAGATTCCCATTGGAAGCCATGGGAGGAACCCACAAGTGTTACAAGGTTGAAAGAATGTAATGAGAATGTATGAACCATGACATCTGGGGGTTTTACCTTCAAGCAGCCAAGGTGGATGGAAAAGACACAGTATGTTCTGTAATATCCACAGAACTAATGCTTTGTCCTATTCTGGACTTTCTTGTCCAGGACTTTAGCCATAATTCTGAAGCATCTTCACGCCCCTTTTCAAATTGAGGAAAATATTTTCTGAAGATTTTCAGAAATAAATTCTGAGGCATCTTCCAAGTTCTCTGTCTATTTTATATTCTGTCTCTTCTGTCTAGTAGTAGCCTTGAGATCTGTATAATAGAGATGGAATATGATAAACTGAATACAGACTGACTTACAACTGTAAGATCAGAAAATTCTCTAAGATGATGTCTTTAGGAGAAATACAGTTACTGTAAGGGCTGCGTTTGGTAAATTATTGGCAGTTTCTTAATAGCTCTGTCAAGGGACTGAATTATGTAATTTATGTTCATATGGACATTTAATTTATGCTCAATTGAACATTTACATAGCAGAATCTATTAATCATTTTCAACACTACTTGCACATAAAAAAACCACCACACTGAATCTGTGTTTAATTGCTTTTCAAAGCTAGTTCAAAAATAAGTAATTCTTGTATTGTTTCTGTTCAGAATTACAGATTCTGTTTTGTGATTCATCAGAACAGTACAAATGAAGGACTGCATGAGCAGTATCTAATTTTAAACAGCACTTCGAACAATTCTATTGTTTGGGCTACTAGTCATAGTGTCATTTATGTGTTCAGAGTGAGGATAGTAGATTGAAACTACAGGTTATTGTCTTTTTTTTAATGTGCTAAAATGTAATGATGCAGGCTGAAAATGGATGAAATGTCCACCATTGATATTTTGAAAATATTTTTGCTCAGGCTTTTCTTTGGCTTTGGGTGCTACCAATATTTTCACTTCTGCCTCGCTCTGACTTAGAAATTAGAGTGTCATTTCTCAGATCCTTGACTTTTCCATTTTTCAGACTAATCCACACCATATACACCGAGTACGTAATCTGAAAACAATGAGGCATTTACAAAAAAAGAACCATACTATTTGTAGATAAACACAGGTTATCTGAAAATCTTTGAAAATGTCCTCTTATGTTTTGCAAGAACTTACAAGAGTATTGCTTCTATTCAAGAATATTTGTCTTCCCTTTACTTCAGATTAACAATTTCATATTTCAACTTTTTTGTCCACTCCGAATTTTTTAATATAAATTGATCTGTATAATATTCAGTGTACTACCCCACATCCCATATATTTTGGGAACATAGATAGACCTGTAAATTCCAATAAGAAGTCAATAAAATAAACTGGTATGTTCACACTTCCTGGTGGCTTACTTCTACTAGCCAACCTTACACTTAAAACCAACAAATGTAAGGTTGCTCAACCTGAAAAAAGGTTCAAATCTGCTTGCTTGAACCAGCAGCACGGAGGTCAGATGGAAAACAGTGAGGACTGGTTAATACACTGCAGTTTCTGCAATGTTCCCTGCTTATACTAAGCTTACGGTAAAGAGAACAGTTTTCAAACTTTTTCTAACTTCGCTCAAAGCCGTAAATGTTCCTTTGTATCCTAATCTTTGCAGAGACACGTTACCTCCTGTTTAAACTTCCACAAGCCCTGCAGATATTGCTGGGATGACTCTTGTAGAAAGTGCTTTTTCCAAGGCAGAGGACACATAAAAAAGTGTATTTACATGCCTGAATGCTCACAAAAGTTGACTTTACTGCAGAAAAAAAATAATTGTAACTGCTAATATATTAAAAATTTACTATGTACTTCATCTTGAGTGTTACTTATAACTTTAGGAGGTTTTGAATAATGTTAATAATTTAATAATTCTAATCTGCTTATCAAGAACTTAAATTTTTCATTAAATACGTAAGGATGGGTGATTCTGGGCACTGGACAGTTGCATAAGATTCTCTGGTTTTGCTCTCAGCTGTGAAAGTAACTTAACAGGGCTTTTTATGTATTTCAGTTTTTGTGATTTAAAAGCATTCTTTGCAGTCTGTACATACGGTGTAATTAAAAGCTAACAACTAGTAGAAGTTTCTAAATATTATTGTTACTTAATATATTAAATTATTCTTACAGCTTTATTCTATTATTATTTAATATTTGTGTGACATAAACTTGGTATTACAAAGGCATAAAGACAAGATACCATGTTCTTGTTCACAGATAAAGGAAGAAGAATTTATCCACACATTTTTAATGATGCAGTTTCTCCAGAATCTCTATTTGAAAGCAAACAGGGAGTTTGCCAGCCTGTCAAACCTCACTTGCTGTAATGCAAGTGTTCTTACAAGATCCACAAAGCTAGATACATCCCTTGCAACTGCTTAGATTCATTTCTAGCCATTAATATTAGTCATACAGAAATCATGTTTCTGCAGCCCCTGGTAAAAATACAGGATTTGCGTGGATGGGAATAAAAAAACTTTGAACGTTATCCCGTTAGCACTTCTTCAACATACCCAGAAACTTCAGAGAATTGCTTTAGCCAAGCTTACAAGATATCTGACTAGGTGAAAAGTGTTCAGAGATATTACTCAGATCCCAACCTGCAGGCCTCAGCCTGGTAAACCAGTGGATACTACTGGCTTCTCATTTCAACTTTCGTGGTATTTTATTTTCTGTGTTCTGTACAAAAGATACCTGGAGTTGGAAAGCTTTTTAAACCAAATGAACTTGTAAGGGCCCCAGTACAGTCAGCTCTTGTTAGGAAAAGGCTTTATTCTTGTTCCCTCATCAAATGAATTGCCATTAACTGAAAAAGTCAATTGCCATTCACTGAAAAAGCAAATAATTGAGGTATTCCTATTGGATTCTGAATTGTTATGAGCATACAGAGTAAAAAAGAAATCCCTAATAATTAACCAAATAAATATTGTAATGAGTTACTGTACCAAGTGAATGTACTGAAATCTGAGAGATTCTTGACCAATTAAGGCAGGAATCTAAAAAGTAGTTGTATCTTAATCGTGTTTCATTTGCAATTCAGGTCAGATACACCTAGAATTACACTTTATTCAGTCATCATGCTTTTCATCTTTTTGGTTGTCCTCATCATCAGCTACAAATATACTACTACTAACATACAAACATTACTCAGCTTTCAAGAGAACTCGGGCAAGACTTAAAGACCAGTATCTTACTGTCTGTCATACTAACAACAAGCCATAAAACAAATTGTCAAAATATGGTGTCATTTTAGGCAGCTGAAAGGACTACAAAGATGCTGTGAGGCTACATAGGGAGAAAATTAGCAGGGCCAAAGCCCAGCTAGAATTTAATCTGGCTTCTGATGTTAAGGACAATAAAAAAACTTTCTATAAATACATTATATATTTCTGTAAATACATTGTATTTTTCATAATTACATAATTTCATAATTACATAATTCCATTGTTTAATAATTACATAATTTCATCATTACATAAGTTCTATAAATACATTTCTATAAATACATTAGCAACAAAAGCAGGACTAAGGAGAATCTCCATCCTTTAGTAGGCAGGGGTGGCAACACAGTGACAAAGGATGAGGAAAAGGCTGAGGTACTTAATGCCTTCTTTGCCTCAGTCTTTAACAGTAAGACTAGTTGTTCCCTGAGTACCCAACCCCTGAGCTGGAAGGCAGAGGCAGGGAACAGAATGAAGCCCCCATAATCCTGGGGGAAACGGTGAGTGACCACCTAGACATACACAAGTCTATGGGACCGGATGGGATCCACCCAAGGGTACTGAGGGAGCTGGCAGAAGTGCTCACCAAGCCACCTTCCATCATTTATGAGCAGTCCTGGCTAACCAGGGAGATCCCAGTTGACTGGAGGTTAGCAAATGTGACACCCGTCCACAAGAAGGGACAGAAGGAGGTTCTGGGGAACTACAGGCCTCTCAGTCTGACCTCGGTGCTGGGGAAGAACGTGGAGCAGATCATCATGAGTGCCATTATATGGCACATGCAGGACGACTGGGTGATCAGGCCCAGTCAGCACAGGTTCATGAAAGGCAGGTCCTGCCTGACTAACCTGATCTCCTTCTATGACAAGGTGACTCACTTGGTGGATGAGGGAAAGGCTGTGGATGTTGTCTACCTGCACTTTAGGAAAGCCTTCAACACTGTTTCCCACAGCATTCTCCTGGAGAAACTGGCTGCTCATGGCTTGGATGGGTATATTCTTCACTGGGTCAAAAACTGGCTGCAAGGCTGCCCCAAAGAGTGGTGGTGAATGGAGTTAAATCCAGTTGGCGGCTGGTCACAAGTGGTGTTCCCCAGGGCTCGGTTCTGTTTAATATATTTATCAACGACCTGGACGAGGGGATCAAGGGCACTCTCAGTAAGTTCGCAGATGACACCAGGTTAGGCGGGAGTGTTGCTCTGCCTGAGGGTAGGATGACCCTATGGAGGGACACAGACAGGCTGGATCGATGGGCTGAGGCCAATGGTATGAGGTTCAACAAGGCCAAGTGCCGGGTCCTGCACTTGGGTCACAACAATCCCATGCAGCGCTACAGGCTTGGGGAAGAGTGGCTGCAAAGCTGTCTAGCAGAAAAGGACCTGGGGGTGTTGGTCAACAACCAGCTGAATATGAGCCAGCAGTTTGCCCAGGTGGCCAAGAAGGCCAACAGCATCCTGGCTTATATCAGGAACAGAGTGGCCAGCAGGACTAGGGAAGTAATTGTCCGCCTGTACTTGGTACTGGTGAGGCCCCACCTCGAATACTGTGTCAGTTTTGGGCCCCTCACTACAAGAAAGACATTGAGATTCTGGAGCGTGTCCACTGAAGGGCAATGAAGCTGGTGAGGGGGTCTCGAGCACAAGTCTTATGAGGAGTGGCTGAGGGAACTGGGGTTGTTTAGTCTGGAGAAAAGAGGTTGAGGGGAGACCTTATCGCTCCCTGCAACTCCCTGAAAGGAGACTGTAGAGAGGTGGAGGTCCATCTCTTCGCCCAAGTAACAAGTGATAGGACAAGAGGAAATGGCCTCAAGTTGCACCAGGGGAGGTTTAGATTGGGTAATAGGAAAAATTTCTTCACAGAAAGGGCCATCAAACATTGGAACGGGCTGCGCAGGGAAGTGGTGGAATCGCCATCCCTGGAGGTATTTAAAAGACACATAGACGTGGTGCTGAGGGACATGGTGGTTTTGGCAGTGTTAGGTTGATGGTTGGACTCGATGATCTTAAAGGTGTCTTCCAACCTAAGTGATTCTATGATTAGATAAATAGTGTTTATTAATGTTTTTATAAGCACTTTTTATATCTCTATAATATCATTTAATGTATTTAGTTTCAAATACAGAGGACATGCTATTGAATACAACTTTAACTGATTTGTGAGTACCGGTCAGTGGTGGCTGATAGCTTTTAACAGTGTATTGGGTCTGGCTGAGGTGGAGTTAATTTTCCCCATAGCAGCCCTCATAGTGCTGTGCTTTGTGTTGGTAGCTAGAAAGGTGTTGGTAACACACCAGTGTTTTGACTACTGCTGAGCAGTGCTTGCACAGCACCCAGGCTGTCTCCAACATTCCCCCCCCCTCACCAGTAGGCTGAGAGTGGGCAGGATCCTGGGAGGGGACATAGCCAGGACAGCTGACTCAAACTAACCAAAGAGATATTCCATACCCTATGACGTCTGCTCAGCAATAAAAGCAAAGAGAAAGGAGGAGGGGTGGTGGGCATTTGTTATTTACAATGTTTGTCTTCTGGAGTGACAACTATGCATGCTGAAGCCCTGCCCCCCAGGAAGTGGCTCAACCGCCTGCTGATGGGAAAAAGAGAAAAAAATATTTTGTTTTCCTTTGCTTCCACGTGCAGCCTTTGCTTTTGCTTTATTAAACTGTCTTTATCTTGACCCACCAGTTTTTTCCATCTTTTTTTCTTCCAGCTGAGAAGGGGGAGTGGTAGAGCGACTTGGTGGGCACCTGGCATCCAGCGAAGGTCAACCCAACAGACACCTTTCAAGCCAAACTAAGTTAAGCTACAGTTGTGAGCCTCATGCTTGGGTTAGCCTCACCTTCTTACGGCTCTCGCTGATTTACCTAAGGTATTAGCATATCTTTTCAGTGTAAAATCTGATAGAAAAATGCATGCAAAACTTCCACTCTAAGGGGCTGCAGCCAATTCAGTTCCCACAATGAGCAGCACAGTCCAGAGAGGGAATATTATATGTTCCTGAAGACTTTTTTTTTTATATATACTATTTAATTCTTGTTTAGCAAATATTAATTCTATCTCTAAAGTACATATTTGGATTATACATCCTCTCAAGCTTATTCTCCCCTTCAATATATAAATGTAAGGGTTACCATACTTGTTACAATAGTTAAGTGTCTTATTTGAATCTATTTTTTAATTCCAGCTGAAAACGTTTTTGCACTTCTAGCCAGAATTTTCTTATTGGCAAGTTAAGATACTTTTAAAGCTTGTACTGTCAATGGCAATTGTTCTGTTTGTCCTAAAACAAGTTTAATAAAGCTCCATAGGTAAATAAATGGTTGAACTTCTCATAATGACTCCATTTGATATTCACAGTTCATGAAAATTTTCATAAAGATTATAAAAGCTGTAGAAATCTGGTACGAAGAATCCATGAGCATTTTTAATCATTTGTTACCGATTCATTTTGCATCTATTTCAGTACAGTTTGTACCAAGACAGAAATCAGAAAAAATCAGAAATCAATTTTGGAATTTTACCTCCAGTGAAAACAGTCTGTTCCTACTGAACATGAAGTCGGTCTTCCCTTAAGAGAGGACTGTCCCATGGGCTGAAGGATAGGTGAGAGCCCTCCAGTTCCTTCTGGACCATTTGCACATCTGTGTTCCAGCTTAGCTGCGCTTATGCCGAATGCAGGAGACACACAGGAGGTTTCTAGCAACACCTATGTGGGGTGCTCTGCATCTCTCTGTGAATCTAAGGTGCCTTAGTCTTCTCTCGGTTCTCTTTCATGGCTGAAAACTGGTGCTCCTCTAATCTTGACTATTTCTACACCTTTGAAAACTAAACAGATAAAGGCATTTTACATAAAGACAAGAAACCAGACTGCTCTTTCAGTGTATTTCTCCCCTACAAGGATAGGAAAATGTCATGGCATACAGTAAATGTAGTATAGATTGGTAAACAATGATTTTGGTTTGTGTTCTTCTTTGAGGTTTTCTGTGTTCCTATTAAGGGCTCAAGCAGCTTGGCTGTCAGGAGGCAGAAGTCCCTGGGTTCACACATTATACTTCTTTTATGGCAACAGTGCCCACTGCTGATCACTGCCCTTTTACCAAATTGCCAGACTGATCTTAGTATCTTGGAGTATCCCCATACCATACTTTCTCACTCTCCGAACTACTCAGATAAACACAACTTGCTATAAAACATACCACATAAGGCATAACTCTCTGCATTATTCGCGCATGCTTAACATTGCTTGACAGCTAATCCGTCTTTTTGCTCAAAACAAGGATTTTCCCACCTTTTACAGATAACGGCATGAAAAGATAAACTGCATCACTGAGGAAGTCAGAGCTGTAGTAGTATGTTACTATTCTATGTAGTAAGTAATATTTAAATACCAAAATTCAATTTTTAAGTCAAATGAATGACACTTTGGGCTTTACTCTTCAGCTTTATTCATATAGTTTTATCTCTCTCTCCCGTCACTACAGGCTAGAAGTTCTGTCTTCCTCTCCTTTTTTTTCCACAGTGCATCTTGTAGACAGTGATTCACCAGCATTCACTCCAGCATTTGTATTCCTCTCTTCCAGTTAAAGCATACTGTTGCTTGAATATGGAGTCCCTGTCTCTTCAGACGTTTTTGACTCCTGAAGTTTTTAAGATATGATCGTATTTTCCTCAGTATTCCTCAACACAGAAGCAGCTTTCCCCCATAAAACTTGGTTTAGTAACTACCAACCTGATTCCTAGCTGCCAGCCAAAGGAGCAGCTGAAGAACATGACCCAAAGGAGTTACAGACACCCTGTCCACAGCTTTACTCTTTCACCAGCAAAGTAAGGCATTACTGCCAACAGCCCTCGCATGGCTAAGATGAACGTCAGGTTTACACACCAGTCTCTCAGGCATTTCAATTTCATATTCTGACAACCAGCAGCCAAACCCCTGGTAAGTTTTCGCAACAGTACGAGTTTCCTCTAACCAACAATCCCTCCCCACAGTAGGAAACAAACCGATGCTTTTTTAATGGCCTGCATCAGCTGTGCCGTAGTACTGGCGGAACGGAGCTCTTCTGCACGCAAAATGGGAGCCCGGGGGTGCCGCGCCCACCAGTCAAGAGTTGTTTTACCTGAGAAAGAGGGGCCAAACATCTGCAGCCAGAAACGCAAAGTGGAAGCTGGAATATCCCCTGGGAAGGTACATTCCCCCCC
>VYXH01002036.1:1242726-1270713 GCA_013397275.1 Burhinus bistriatus
GGGGGGGGGAGATGGGAAGAATTGTAGGAGCTATTCATCAAATTCTGCCAACTGTATATTGAGGCACTAGAAGGTTTACTGTTCGATTCTGACTTTTCGTGTCACTTGGAGGTGGGTTTCGCTTTTTTTTTTTTTGTACTTTAGGTTTGGGATTGGGGGTTTTTGTTTCTCTTTTGGAGCAAGAGACCACTGTTAGTCACCTGGTTGACAGAATCAATACTACTATAATTGCATCAGTCGTATGAACAGCTTTATTTTAAGCTGAGTGCTAACTGTAGCTTCATTTCCCAGACAGCTGCTTAGGTATGCAGGGGAATACTAGGTGACCTTGCTACTGTTGAAACTCCTTACAGGGCTGAGTCGGTTGGTTTTGGAGCGTATACCCTTCTATTGTCCTTAGTGCTTGAAAAAGCAAAAATCTTCAATAAAACCAAAGGGCGAGGAGGGGTGCGTGTGTCACACAAGAAAGTGGACTTTCAAGTACTGGTAATTTAACGGAGGGAGAGAAGCTTAAGGGCATATTTACGTGCTGCAGTTCATGCCTTTGAAAAATCTTTTATGATCATTAAAGGGGTAGGGTGAAGACTTTGATATATTGTGTTTTGAGAACCGGAGTACTTTATCGTTTCGTTTTAACTAACTGCTATTTTTAGGAGTCTAGCTTTTTTGTGCCCAAAGTAGCATCCTGTTTTTTCCCATGTCAAATAAGGCTATAACAATCTAAAGTATTAACATAAATGAAAGCTCTGAAGAAAGTAATGAAGATATTTTTGAAGCACTGGGGTTAGTATTTTTCTTTCATTTCAGTGACATGACTTTATTGTGCGCATAGAAAAATACTTCCCTAATATTTTCATTCTGATAGTTGCATTAAACATGAATCCCTGCTCTACAAGACTGACTTACTGAAAAATATTGAGGGTACGGGATTGTTCTTCTTTCATACATTCTACTATGGTAAAATTCGTGTCAAGACTAAATGAAGGGAATCCAGTTTGTGTAACAGAAGCAAGGATGTAGCTTTTGGGATCAGTTTGGGATTCCAGAACTCACGGCATGTTACTGAACCGGCGAGCTATATAGATGTCATTTAATTTAAAATCTTTATTTTTTTAAGTCATACATAATCTTTGCAGCTGTAGCCCAATTCAGCATACTTTAAGTTGCACTTGTCCTGCATTTCTTTCTTCAGGGAGATAAGGCATTTTGTTCAATGAGAAAATGTGACCAACCTTCCAATAGCTGATCCAGATTAAGTAATAATTAGATATAATTACTGTTCCTAGGGGGAAAGTAATTCTGCTTTATTGAAATTCTTTTATCTTCAATTAACCTACTCTGTTCTTACTGGAAATACTAAGTGAAGTGCCAGCTTGCTTTAGGCACTTCTTCCAAAGCTGCTAACATTTGTTTAATTTGCCACCACCGCTCAGTTTTGTAGTCTAATGAGCCCCATGTGTTTAGGTGCTACCAGTAAGGAGGAGTGCGTACTTGAATAGCACTGGACTTGCTGGACACCTTGTTAGAGCATCTTTCCATCCCGTTTGACTGCTTCTGTTGGTGACCCGCTTTCCTGTCGTCTCCCTATACCTTGCATTAGGTTGTTTCACAGGGTTATGGGAGGGGCATGAATAATTTTTCTCTTTTTCTAGGTAGTAACAAACTAGGCTTTATTACTGCTGCTGCTTATGGGGTATCTTGTGTAACTTTTGTTCCATTTTCAGAGAGCAGTGATAACTTTGCTTGGCATTAACAGATCCAATGTGCATGTGATGTGTAGGTTATTTGGAATTCAGAGGCCAGACCCAGAGTTTTCTGGCTGAATGGGTGTCCAGGAGAGGAAAGACTGGAGCACCAGGGACTCTGTCTAGCTCAAGTCTAGATTAGGTTCATTTGGATACACCTTCTCATTAGGCAAACATACTTTCTTCCTGTGCTGACAAAGTGTATGTTGAATGTGCCTACGGCTTCGACTATAAATATAAACCTATAACTATTTTGAAATGGTCAGCTGGTAAAGTGTGGGATAGGATTGGTTTCAGAACTGAAAGAGGTTTATGTTGAAGTAGCTTTTCCATTTTTCTGGGGGCTTTGATTTCATTTCAGTGAACAGAATCCATTTTTTTTATGCTTACAAACCCATTAAGTTAGTTGGGTAGTCTGAACATTGTTCTCCTTCCTTCCCCTCTTCTTGTTTTCTCCCTGTTCTATGTCTTTCTATACAGAGTAAATCTAACCCAGTATGTTTTTGGATGCAGCTTGATCATACAGACTAGCTCTCTGCTCTTTTCTGGAGGAGGAAGGAAAGAACTGCTAAGCCCTTTCAGTAGACTAAGGTGATGATTTAGTAATAGTCATCCATACCCCACTAGCTGCCATAGCAATGCATTGACAAAGCCAGAAATTAAAGCTAAGGATAAAGTATAGTCTTCAGCAAAAGTTATCCACAGATCTCAATGAGCCTTAACTTTAAATGTAAGGAGCAAAATCTGCCTTCTGTTAATTCATCTTGACAAAATTTCCCACAACTGGCTTGTCTGTAGCAGAGAACATCAAATCCTCAGCATCCTGTTATCCAGATAGTCATTTGTGTCCTGTGCCTGCTAGCACAATTGTGAATTTTAGGCTGGAAAAAATCACGTACTGATCTTTGGTAACTGCCGGTAACACAATCTGGGGGACCATTTATTTTAGGTTTGACTATACTTAGAATAAGGATGACTGTAAAAGCCAAATGCATCCATATCTTATGCCTGAAAATTTGTAACTTTTGGCCTCACTTGCTCTTTTTGCCATTTAACTTGTCTTGATTTTCATGAATAGCTTCTCACTTCAAAGTTTAGCATATTATTTTTATTGGGAGAAAACTAACTTTCAGAAATGCACGTTATATGCCATAATGTTTGTAATGGCCCTGTAAATGATGCACTAACTCCAGCTAGCACATCTTAACAAAGTGTGACACCTGTAACCTTTTACATTTTTATCATCAGTTGTGCTGTTTTAATAGTGAATTCACATCAGGAAACACTTATTATGGCAACAGGTTGTATAAAGAAGATAGCTTCTTTTTCTTCCTGTTTGCTAGATGGATATTAATTTGCTGGGGGTACTACCTCAGTCTGTATCCTGCCTGCCAGTTGACTTCTTGAAGTCTGCTTTGTAGAAGTTCACAGCGGTGCCCTTTGGGACCAGATGACCTGGGAGGAAATATCCCACTACTGGAGTAATTGACAAAATAATGTTTTCCTTGTATTTTTGAGAGGTTTTTCTTGCTAGCCAATGTCAGTTTTAAGGACACAACTGAGGGTTTTGTGTTTTGGGGTTTTTTTTTATCCTTTGTTTGAGGTTCCTTTTTAAATTATGGGTCACTTGAAAATTTTTACTGCTTGGAGACTGGTATTTTGAGGGTGGTGATGTAGCCAAGGAAAGACAGTAATTCTCAGGCTTTCCCTTTCCAGAACTCTGCATCTTCAGGGTCTTGAGGGTAATAGTTAGCTTCTGATAGGTACTCGCTGCTGCTACTTTTGAAAAAGAAAAGAGAAAGCACTAAGGGAAGGGTTTCTTCTTTCCTTCCCCCCCCTCCCCTTTTTTTTTTTTTAATCATCACTTCCTGGTTTCCTTTTGGAATGCAGCTATTATCTGTTGGCTATAATAGAAGTGATATATTGGAAACAGGTGTTAGACCTATGCAAAAGATTTACACCTGATGTATGGAGACACATCAGGCACCTGGAGAGAGCTTAGTCTCTTATATGGTAACCACCAATTGAGTATTCAAAGACAAAATATACTAAGATAATTTCAGTCCATCTTGCATATCTCCGAGTGTGTCTTGTGCTCGTCTGGTCATAAGCAAAAGCATGGTCATTGCTGTAAATGACAGTTGGTCTGCGTACATTACAGTCCTACATTCTTTTGTTATTTAAAAAAAAAAAAAGTGCTCCTGCAAAATTACTGCAGTTAATTCTAGAATGCATTCCACCTAATGGAAAACTTTACAACCTGTAACTTGTTGACAAATCGAAAGCTGATCTGGATTTCTCTCAGGTACGGTCTCCTTGGTTGACAGACATTGACAGCACTAAAACACTGCAGTAGAACCTAATGGAAGTAATTCACTGTCTACAGTTGGGGAATTTTAACGGCGTGTTCTGTTCCCATAAAATGTGTTGTGCAGCTTCACTTTGTGGTAGAATTTTATGTTTTTGATGTGGGGAATAAATACATGTCACTCTGCTATCAGAAGAAGACAAATCTGTGGAAACTAACTAGAGTCTTTTCTGTTTTCTTCTTTCCTTTTAGTATTGGATGAATGAATATACTTCTTCCCTTGGAATTGGAGTGTTCCATTCAGGTATAGAGGTGTATGGTCGAGGTACGTACAAGAAAAATGTAACTTACTCTTTGTTCCGGTAATGCTGTTATTTCAAAAACACTTTTCAGGTAGTGGGGAAAGTCTGGCTGCTAAAATCTGTTCATCAGTTTTCTCTTAAAGTTCTCATCTCCTCTGCCTCCGGAAAAAAACTTGGATATGAATAATCTGGTAGTCACCTTGCATTCTTGTATAAAGCTATGCAACTATGAAAAAGTGTGCAATTTATTCAGCTAGGCATAGAAATCTCCATTTTAGGTTTTGAAATACCTGTTGTAAAACAAATGTATGCTTCATGTAAGCATGGTTGAATCATGTTTCCTCAGTATGCTGCCAGCACATAGTGCAAGGAGTTCATTTTTAACTACAGAAACAATAGTCTGTTGCAAACGGGCACCTAAAAGTGGATGATGCTCAGGAAAAAACGTCTATTCCTTATTGGTAGGTTGGTTTGGTTTAAAGAGACAGTTTCTTTGAAAGGCCTCTCATGCATACTGTTCACAAAATATACACTTGTGATAAATACAGCAATACGTTCCGATTTGGCTAAATAGGTCGGACTTCGGGGATGCAGCTTCCTGATCTGTTCAGGCTGCTTTGAATCCCCCCTGCTGCCAGAAGGTGTTTCTGAGCACGCTGTAGCACAGGCTCGGGTCTGAGGTGTTCTTGCCTAGAAGTATAATGATGCTCTGAGGTGATGGTGTTGCTAAAAGTTGAAGAAGAAAAATGCACTTCAGTTCTTTTTTTGGAATGTGTTTGGAGGTGAGGGGAAGCAGCAAAAGGTGTGGCATGCAGTCCAAAGGCTACATTGCGCAAAGTTATCTTAAACTAGATATTTCGGCTACTTATAACGGTCACGTTGTAACTTGGTTTGCAAGTGTTATCAAAGCAACGAATTGACAAAATACAATGCTTATTGTTAAAACTTCTTTGGATTTCTTTTAATCCAAACCAGAAAGACCAGATTCTTAATAGTGCTGTGCCTGAAGCCCAGTTCTTGAGCTGTGCTAAGTACACGTGCCTCCCTTCCTGTTCAGATTATAACAGCTTTCTCATATAGCAGGTCGTACCCCTGCTAGAACAATGACTTGCATTTTTCAAAGTACATCAAACTTTATTTATTAACCTGGTGTAAAAAAGATTATCCACAAAACTGGATGCTAGACTTGGATGATGTGTTACAAGTTTTGAGGAAAGGAAGCGTGAAGTCATGCTTATAGCTTTTTATTGTGCTCTGGGTGTGGCATGCTGCGTTATCTTACAGACACAGAAGGAAGCTAAAGCACACCACGATACTTTCATGTACTGTAAGTTCTTATGCCAGCAGATGCTACGTGCGCACTTCAGATGCGTGCACTGGTTTACATGTTATAGTAAAGAACTTGGGACAGTTGAACTCTTGCAAATCAAGAAATTAAAAAAAAAAAAAAGGATTAGGCCACTACACGCAGCCAGACTTAAAGCTGTAGTGCACACTGAATAGAAGCGCCGTCAGACCTCTGAGGATGCAGTACTTTGAATCCCTAACCTATAAATATGTAAGTGGATTTTTAAAGACAAGCACATATGAAGACCATTGGTAGGATTTACAATTTAACTTGTAAATTCTCACTTATACAATGAAAACAATATATACTTACTGTAGAGTTATTCAAGTTAAACCTGTACACTGATGTAGGATATTGCCTGTCAGTTTTTACTTAGGTTGACTAGTAACTAAAAAAACTATTCATTTCCAGCTCCTTGCATTTGTTACCCATGTAAATAAGCTGTCTGGTTTCTAGTTTTACGTCCTTGTGAAGTGATCCTCCAGTCAGTGAGGTCTGCTGTCTTTTACTGTTGTTGTATGCTGTTTTTGTTAAATCTGAGCTTTCTCTTTCAGAATTTGCCTATGGTGGTCATCCATACCCTTTTTCTGGAATATTTGAAATTTCACCAGGAAATGCTTCTGAGTTGGGGGAAACATTTAAATTTAAGTAAGAAAGATACCCATTTTCTTGCTTTTGGGAAGGCATATTAAAAAGACAACTTGTTGCATTTATTTTTGAGGATAGATGTGTTGAATGATACTACATAATTTCTGACTTTCTGAGAAATTAGTGTATTTTGTTTACTTAGAAATGAAAGACGGACAGAGGTGATGAGACAGTGAAGTGTCTACAGCGAAAGACATTTTTAGCATACCATTAAATTCCTTAAATGTGTACAAATTGTGTGGACTTGTGGCTAGCTTTTGTTATTCATACAGTATATACAACAGGGTAACTTTTTCAAGGTAGTGAAATATTTATTCAAAGAAAAAGCTGAAAAATGCTGCTCTTCAAGGTTTCCCCATGTCTCTTTTCCACTTTCTCAGTGTGATTGCCTTGACCCTTCCCTGCATTACAAGCCCTTATCTGTTCTCAGGTGTCTCTTAGAAACAATACCCTTTGGAGAAGAGGGGAAAATTGCATCCAGCGTTTGTCAGAGTTAAGTTGCAAATAACTTAAGTGAGCTACAGGTGGATGATCGGCAAGGAAATAATCTCTCATGATAAAGATGAAAGCGGTGCTGTAAAATGGAATAGGAAGAATCTATGCTATGCTAGGAGGGCAGAAAGATCTCACCACTTGCAGTGGGGTGATTTTTGAGCATTGTGAACAGTAATGAACAGTAATCCACCTATATCATGGAACCCTGATCACCTTCTACTCTCTGTTTTTCTTCTAGAGAGGCTGTGGTTCTAGGCAGTACTGACTTTATGGAAGATGACATAGAAAAAATAGTAGAAGAGCTTGGAAAAGAATTCAAAGGAAATGCTTATCACCTAATGCACAAAAACTGCAATCACTTTTCTTCAGCTTTATCCGAGGTAAACCAACATGAAGGTGCTTCCCAGGTGGCTACAGAGCATCATCTTCTTCCTGTCCTTTGGAATGTTTGGCCTAATTTCCAACTCCCCATCTCTGCTACCTTGGGCAAATGTCACTGGTTTTCAGGTTTTGTTTGTGCTTGTGTCCAAAGCACAAGATTTTGCTGCCAAAGATGCTAAATATTGTTGTCATGCATAGTTTGTGTTTGAGCAGGGGTGCATTCCTAATTGAGAGACCTAGTAAATAAAGTATTAACAGGATTTCAAAAGCATTTCGGATGCTTCAGAGATCTCTACTGAAGATAGAACCACGTGTTATTTTTACCAGTATTTCCCCACAGAACCATCACACTGAAAATAATTTTTAAAGTTATGACCTACTGTTAAAGAATAACAAAGGCATTGAAGTTTCACAGACAATGTTAATCTTCTACTTGAGAGGCTTTTGTCAAGTTATTGCTCTGCCAGCACCTGCGTCCCGGGCATGTAGATACCTGAGTGGCCGTGCAAAGTATCTGACTGTGGAGTCAAATGGTCTTTGCTTTTTCCCCTCAGCTTTATTTTAACATGATCGGTTCACCACTATGATTGAATGCCTGATCCCTCACATGTATATCAACAGAAGGGAAAGGGTCAGGAAGAAGTAACCCAGGACAAAGAGGGGAATGGCATTTGTGATTTTTATTGGTAGTTGGCAATCTGTGCTTGTCAGAATTTATTCTAGTGTTTCATTGAAGCACTCTAAAAAAGGGATGGCTATTTTTTCCATGGTGAACTTCCATAAAATTTAATTGTTCTCTTTTTCAAAATAGTCAATGGCACACTTATTGTACCCTGTGTTTTGTGCAGACTGTTTGATCTTCCAGTGGTACTGGAAAATCTTATTCAGATGATGATTCATGTGCAATGCTGGTACCAGTAAGTAGGGTGAGACACTGACAGATCTGCAGTTGGCATGAAATCTGGCCTATATGGCCAGGTTTTTGCCGTACTTTTCAACTGCATGGTTGTGTTGTTTCTATTTTATGTCTTGTCCTATTTAGTGTTCAAATTGACTATAAGAACAGGGATATAATTACAGGTTAAATGCTGCTCAGTTACGGCAGAGTAATGCTCCCATCAGCTGTGATTTTCTCCAGATTTGCACTGGAGTAAGTAATACCAGAAGTTAATATGGAGGTAGTTAAGTAAAATAGCTCACTCCTTGATAGTGACAGTGAAACTGTAATGACTGATGTACAGTAACAAACATGTATTTAATGCAGCTTTATATATTTTTGAGGGGTTGAAACCAGCTTTGCATTGTATACCTTCTCCTGTTCCAGTGAACCTAAGTGTGTGTGTGCTTGGCCTGGGTGCTATAAGATCGTGACGTCTTGTGCAAAGTCATTAGTGGCCGTCACAATAAATAGCCTCAGCTGTATGCATAACTCCATGGAACTTTAGTATTGACACTGTCCTCTTGGCTGCTTGATTTCAGGGTGCTTTTTTATAATAGTGACATTTCTGTTGTGATTTCTGTTTTTGAGGAATTAGTGGTGAATAGAAAGCATACCTTAACTCATTTGTATGCCTTTTATAGAAGTTATTAAAAAAAAAGTGAGGTGGTTAGGCTTTTCAGGATTTCTTAAAAAAAAAAAAAAAAAAAAAAAAAAAAAAAGAGTGTAGAACCATGTGTCAAACTCTCACAGTGGAAAACAAGCCTCCTTGTGTGACTTGGGATGCTGCTTTTACTGATGGAGAAAGTTGTCTTAGTGCAGCTAACTTCAGTGCTTCTTGACTGGTGTTTGTGATATGTAATGCTTTTTATTTACAGTACTGTAGTTTTGTCACTGCTGAGTCCAGAAGACAATTTAATTCTTTCTTTTCCCTTCCCCCCTTAGATTCTGTGTGGAAAAGAGATTCCACGATGGGTGAATCGCCTTGCCTACTTCAGCTCTTGTATACCGTTTCTCCAGAGCTGTCTGCCAAAGGAGTGGCTAACTCCTGCAGCCCTCCAGTCGAGCGTTAGCCAGGAGCTACACGATGAGCTGGAGGAGGCTGAGGATGCAGCAGCATCAGCTTCCTTGGCAAGCTCAGCGTCTGGGTCTAGAACTGGTCGCCACACCAAATTATAAGTCCTCCTCCAAAGTAACAAATGGTTTGAAATACTTCAGTTTAATCTCTCCAGCAGTTGACTTCCTGACAGAACATGAGAGCTGACTCTAGAACATTGTTTTTATATGCAAAAAAGGCTCTCGCTAACCCCTGTTTCAGCTCAGGGTTATTTATGTAGTGAAAAGAATTGCTGGGAGAAAAGGGAAGGATTTTGTGTGAAGCCACCCTTTTCATTTTCACCTGTTTGGTAGACCTGGGTTAACTTAACATCTTGTATAAAGCAGAACTTTAATTATTTGTTTACAGTATTGTGTACTGCTGTTTACAAGTCCTGTAAGGACTCCTGCCACCATGGACGAAGAGAGAATTTGAGTTTGATTTAACTGTTGGTGTAACTCAAAAGCAGTGGTATGATGCCCTGGATGAACTCTCCCCTTTGGTTTCAAGATTTAAGGCAGGCGAACGTTAAATTTCTGAGAAATGCCAGAAACTGCTGAATACTATATGTGTGAACAGGGTACTGTGCACTTAAAGTGGCTGATGTAAACAGGTAGATTCCAGGATGCAGGGACACTGGTTTTGTCGAAGATCTGTTACTAGAATTACAACCTCTACATTAATGAAACTGTGGATTTTTGCACATATGAAGGGAAATTTCTATTTCATTACAATGCACATTGGTCCCTTTCTTTTTTTGTTTTTTTAACTCAGCCACGTAGTTTGCATCCTGTCTTCTGGCTGTATTTACAGTCTACTTCAACCAGGATTTAGACAGTGAATATCATCTGTTAGAAGCATCAACAAATTTTTCACTGTTTGCTTTACTTGATTTCAAACTTGTGTATAACAGGTAGTACTTGTATTCTTTTTGTTTGTTTGTTTCATATAGTTTGGAATAGCGTAATACAAGCCATTTATGGTTGGGGAATGGCCTTGCTTTCTGCTGCTGATTTTGCTTCATTTGAGTTTGTAAACATTAGTGTACCTTTTTTTTTTGAGCTATAAATTACTGCCCAGTTGTGCATATCCGCACAAATTATAGAGAAATCCTAATTTATTTTCCCACAGTCTCTATCTGTGGCGTTAAGTTTCTTGTCAGATGTAATGAAGAAAAACCTGAAAATTGCTTATGCACCTGCGTGTTTACACAGCAGAACCCACTAATCTGCACACATAATTATATCTGAAGGTAAGAGATATTATTTTCTAAAACACAGAAGTATGTTTGCTGGTAGATTATAATTAGAGCTAAATTATAATTAGTGATCAGAATATATAATGGAATGCCTTATTCTTGTTCACTTACCAAGAGAATTAATGGTTCTTCCAGTCATTAGTGTAAATTAGTGAGGTTCTATTGTGCACATAAGGATACAGTAGCACAAACATGAGGGAGGTGAGCTTGTGTATTTTGTAAGACTTGCTGCCTTAAACTAACAAAAAACATACCATCCATAAACTGATCAGCTCACAAAGGAGTGTGCATTACTAGAAGTATAAATGATTCTTACAAGCTTTATTTTCAGTCTGTTGCTGGGTTTAGTTTTTCCATTAAGTGACATACTGACTCTACAGTTTCTGCTGTTTAAAAGGAAAAAAAGTCCTCTTGGGAGGCAAGAATGCTTCATGTTATGGATGCTCCTGGCCATGGGTAGTCGGTGCCATTGAACCCTACAGGAAGGTGCAGCAGGCTGTATCGTAGTAAGAATTCTTACGATCGCTAGCTCTGACTCATTCTGGAGCTAGCAGTTGGGTGGAATCCTTTGGCAGACAGTCTGCAAGTTTTCACTCATCCACTGCGGTGCAGTGTAGGTACAGAGAGAGAGACGCTCAGTTCTGGGGGAAAAAATCAAGTAAGACTCACTCTGAAAGAGTGGGATAATAGTAGAAGTCTCTTTAACTGTAGTTTGGTACGTGTTTTAATAATCTCTTCTACCAAGTGGGAAACGCTTAAGACTGACAAGTCTACTACTAATTATATTCTCCGTTTGGTCTCCAGAAGCTGGACATACTGACTCTCCCTTTTGAGTGCTTTTTCACTTCAGTCTCTGAATTTGAGTTCTCCTTTCTTTTTTTCCTGTAGTGAAAATGAATATGGTGGTCTCCAGTCAACTCTCAAGCATTACAGAACTGAATCTCACACTACTTACAGCTAAGACAACAGGCTGCAGACAGGTTATTTTGTCTCTGCTGTGCAGCTGTGGTAGTAACGTGACTAAGTCTCTTGGCCAAGGCAGGTCCTTTAATTCAGCTCAGGGTTGAGGCCACTGATCTAGCAATGTACTGTAGCTTTTCCTAGGTTTTAGGAAAAATAAATAGAATGAATTTTCATTGCTACCTAACTTTTATGTACCAAAATCAGCTTTTTAGGCTTCTGATATATCCAGAGCGCTAGGTCACAAATCTCTACACCTTCATTAACACACACAACTACAGCATGTACAATGCAAGAACATGACAGATCACAGCACAGTTTTTATTTAGAAGTAAAACTAAGACTATTTTTTATAAAGCAGACTGGAAAGTTTGTAACAAAAACATTCATTTTATTGGTAGCTGTAAAGGTGAAAATACTGTCTTATGCTCCTTTTTTGTTTGTTTGTTTGGGTTTTTTGTTTGTTTGTTTGTTTGTTTTGTTTTAAAACCATCCATTTGTAAATCCTGTGAGGAAACTGACACCTGAACCCTGAAGGCTGTTGGGTATTGTATCAAAGCAAGCGGTACTGTAACTTCAGTCGCGTGCTGCCAACTCAGCCTCCACTGGATGCCTCCAAGAAGTCACCCTGCCAGTGGTTACTCCGATTTGTTAGCAATAGAGCAAGTTACCTTTCACCAGCATTACTGCCAAGCAGGGATTACTTTAGTCTACTAATGACCACACTGTGCTAGGACTAGAACACTCCAGAATGCTGTGAGAAAGCTGGACACCTGTGGAGTCTTTTCCATCAAAACGGGTAGAAAAATATCACTACTTCAGGGTTCTGCTCTGTTTACTTTCTCATTCTCGTTTAATTTTCTGTAAGATAGAACTTTTGATACGTATTATATTCTTTAACTCAAAGTCATTTTATTTAAATGCCATTTTCTGTTCAGCAAGCCAAAAAAATCCAATGTACTGTCAGTGTGCACCAGTAACTTCAGAGTGGCTTGGTAAAAACATAGTTGCATTACTTCTAAAATTTGCAATGCAATTCTGATCACTATTGATACATGATAATTTTCACTGTTGGAAGTTGGTTACAAGCTGAATATTCACTGATGCATTTTTTGTAAACTTGTATTCAAGTTTACTGTACTACATAGTATTTGTATAAAATTCAAAGAATTTTTGACTTTTGTTACCTGTACATGGCAACAAGTTATCTAGCATCTGAAACTTAAATCCATCAGTTTATTAAAAATACTTTTATAAAAAAAGGCAGTTGGCTCTGTGTGTTATTCCCCTGGTATCTACAGCTTGTTTTGTCAGTGCCACCCAAGCTGATCTTCAGTTTTGAAAGATGTTTCCACAGGATAGTAAAACTATCCACGGGTTTCCTATAATTAAGCTATAGGCTATATTCTGACATGGGCATTAGGAGCTGCCATTTGGTTTGTCTGAGGCATAACCACGAGCCACTAGTTTGTAACAGATGAAATTCAAAATGTTTTCAGACTTGCTGTGTTAACTGGAGCTATTGGGGTACCCAGACACCCAGGTGTGCTTGGGATACGTTACAGGTATTATGTGCCTTACTCTACAAATTTGCTTGAAATCCCAGATCTGTAGTCCGGATTTGCACCAGGCTGAGCAGCCACGAGGCACATGGGGTCTGTAATGCCTGCGCCTTGCCAGTTCCTTCAAACAGAGCAGAAGGACACAGACTATGGTAAAGCACCAACGGCAGCACCAGCCTAAGCCACTGCTGCCTGTGCTATGCCCGCTCCTGCAGCAGCAGTGACACTGGTGGCACAGCCCAGCACTCACCCAGACTGGAGAAACTGCCCTGGCTGTTTCATTGAAAAGCTGCCAAGCTGTTTCCCGGACAGGGCAGCTCAGCAGTTGGGTTGCAGCCTGATCCGCCTGCACAGTTCTTCGTGGTGGTGGCACCTCTGCTCGAAGCTGTGGTTGCTCTGGGCAGCTCCTCGCAGCCGCACTGGCCATGGGGTGCCATGGGGCAGTTGCACCATGAGCCAGCCAGCAAAGCGAGTTCCCCAAAAGTCCTGAGCTCAGGCACAGAGCTGGCAACAGCCCTTGAGGATGGGCTCCGCCAGCACCCAGCGGTGTTGGCTCTGGACTTTGCGAAACGCAGATGAGTGCAGATGAGTGCACATGTTTTAACAGGAGAGGTACTTCTCTGCACCTTCAGGGCACCGATAAGTTGGAGCACTCTCCTGTGGCTGTCAAAGCTGGTGCTGCCCTGCTCCTCTCGCCCCACAGCCGGGAGGGGGATGTGTTTTGCCATGCTTTGTGTGCTGAGCCTGGCGTCTCCGTGTGCACTGCTAATGAAGATGGGCTAGGACATGACTTGCTGGAGAAGCTGCCAAGATAGAGATATGTTCCCTTTTCCGACTGCTACTGGGCCCTAATCACTAGCAAAGCTGCAAGAGAGTTTGAGAAACTCGTATCCTATTGAACGGAAACTTGACAACTTTTACAGAGTTCATCAGTTAAAACTGCGTGAATTCCAGATGTGGCATCTGATGGCCAAGAGTGCCTAACTGCTTCTAGGAAGGTGATGAATACACAAAAAATACATATTGCATTGTTTGTTAATGGGTGAGTAGCTGAACTGTTCTTGAAGAAAATAGAAATGTTTCAAATGAAATGTCTAAAACGGTTTCTTCAGGCATGCAGGGTTTATGGTGCAAATTTGCTATCAGAACAGCTTCTCAAATAGGCAAAGCTTTTTTTACGGCTGAAGGCACCTTAGTCGTATCACTCCCCCAAAATAAATGTTTTCTTTCACAGTGCTTCCTATAATGCAATGAAAATGGCTATTGGACAGTTCCTGGCTTTCTCTGATACCCTTTGGTTTGATTTAAATCAGATCATAAAAAAAATTCAACAAACTTTTCAGTGTAACAACCTGTCAGGGAAGCCCATGGCATTGCTTTGAGAAAGCAGCTCTACTCCACCCGTAACTGATTCCTGCTGGTCTAGAGTAGGAATTCTGTATTTCTCACATGATCTGGTCCACTAAAATTAGCATATCTCAAACTAAACCAGGATCTAGCCGTAAAGAAATACAAGATTCCTGCACTGGCCCAGTTTTAGCTTGCTTTTGGGATGATAGAGGGCTACGTGTATCTCCAGGTCTCCTTAGAGAGGGATGTTGCTCACACCAGATGATCTCTCCATCCCTGTCCATCGCTGAGGACAAGCAGAGCTGAGGTAACACTGCTCCTTCTGCAGGTGGAAGATGGGTGGGCAGCGGTTCTCATACTCTTTGCAAAGTGGTGTGTCGATCCTGCAATCCTCAAAGCAGAAAGCCTGCTCCACTTGCTGATTACCTGCTGTGCCGCTCCTAGCCCGTGCGGTTGTGTGAAAGGACAGAAATCACTGGTAGTGTCTTCTGATCAAAGCCAATGAATCTGAGAGAGGGAGGCTTCATGTGTGCCCCACGAGGGCTGGTCAAACTGAGCTCATGGGTTTCAACTCTTAAGATTTCCTTTCAGGGACCCTTTTTTACCTCTTTATCCCCTTTTGCCTTTACACAGCCTGAAACAAGGTGCCCAAATACTGGACTTCAAGAAGCCACGACTGTGTTGCTGAACCGTTCCTGCTGGGGCTCGCCATAACTTGGGAGGTGGGTTAGGAAGGGGATCAAGACATCTCAGATGAGAAAAGCCTTTCCCACGGCCTTGTCTTCTACCCCAGGCGACTGTGGGGCAGCAGCGTGGGGGGTACAAACACACCTTTTGTGGGGTTCGGGTCTGGTCCCAGCATGGCTGATGGCGGCTGATACAGGTCTTCCTTTACAGTGAGATAAATGACCCCAGGCCAAACAGGCAGGTTTTTATCGGGCTCTAGTGAAATGTGGCCAGCCTCCACTGCCAGCGAGGGACAGCAGGAAGGAGAAGATCCTCTGTTCCCAGTGAGTGCCTGAGTGACACAGTGAATGCGGTTTCGGCTGGCTCCCTCACGTTTCCCAGGTCTGAACAGTCATTACTGTTAGCTCAAGCAAAGCCGGGCTTTCCTCCCAGAATAAGAATAATGCCCCATTAAGCCCACCTAATGACAACACAAATCATGTTGAACAGAAAATGGCTTGTGTTCCCTACTCGGGCTTCTGAGGCTTGCGGGTTTTGTTCTGCTTTTCCCCTTCCTAATTTGCCTGTGGGAAACACTGCCTCCCCCCAGCCCTCCCAGCGTAGGCACACAATAGCTGCTTGTTTCTCGACTGGAAGGAATTGCTGAGCCTTTAAATAGCTGGAATTGAGTTTGTTTTTCTTCTGTACTTCAGCTCATTCATTACTCCAGTCATAGCACCCTAAATGTGAAGATTTCCAAGAGCACTGGAATTTTCCTCCTTTTTTTTCCCAAAAGATGCTCTGCATCTTAAATTTCATGCACCAGCCCCATGTTAGAGTCACTCACTAATCCTGCAGTGAAGTGTCAGCTTCCAACAAATTAATTCACATGCCATTACGTAAATATGATCTGAGTAGTGAGGACTAGCAAGAGCTGATGGCAATGTAGCCATATCAAACGCAACTGTAAAGGTCAATTATTTTTTATGTCAGAGACACTTGGAAAGTTTAGTAAAACTGAATGAGAACCAACGATAGTCGGGCTGACTGGCTGAGTGGAGGCTGCTCAGGATGGCTTTTACCCCCAGCACTCTGCAGTCGAGGGCAGAGAAAAGCCTCAGGGAGTTCCCCAGCTTTTGAGGATGCTCTCACCCCTGAAATTGCTTTCTTTAAGCTGCTTTGCCCCTCCAGGAGCCTTATGGCTTCCGTGCACGTTAAGAGGTTTAAAGGAAGGACAGTCTCTGTGGCCCAGACCGCTGCCTCTGCCCCATGACTCCCCACGCAAAGGCTCCTCCAGTGAAACGGCCACGCCGTGGCACGCACGCAGGGATGTCACCCTCGCCCTGTGCTTTTGGAGAGCACGGATGAGCACAGCGCGGGCACCTGCAGTGCATCCCTCAGAGAGACAGGCAGCCTCTAGAACCTCTGCAGGTTGCACTGAGCTTCAAAGGTGTAACAGTTGGTGCTAATATTGCTGAGATTGTCTTCAAACGCGAAAAAGAAGGCTTTTATACTAAATATACTGACATGTAATTATTTATTGATAATCTACTAATACTGCAGTATTAAACCAAGTATAAGCAGGAACCTGTTCAGAGCTAGACTACACGCCTTCCTGGTCCTAGCCCGTGGCATAACCTATATGTAGCACATCCAGAGCAATCAGCTCCTCAGAGTCATCTTTTTCTCCCTCACTCTGTCCTCTACAGGTGTTCAACTTCCTAAATGATGTCTGAGGACCTGCCTTTTACCTGCACACCAGGTAACCCTCTAGGTCATGACACTCTTCCCTGGCTGTGTCATGAGCTAATCTATACTGCTTCTTCTGGTGAGGTTTACTGAGAATGTCTTGAAGTAGCAGCAACCCCCCAGAAACAGGCTCATGTTTTATGTCCACCAGTGGTGGCCTTTGCAGCGTATACGTGACAGCCTGGAAAAAGCTCGATTCTGTCCCTCCTTGCAGACCCCAAGGTGACTTTCTGCCATCCTTCCAAGCCAGCTGTTGCCTTTAAGCCATGTCTGCAAGTTGTAAAAAAGTGCTTAAGTAGGTTACTTTTCAGCTGATCACCTTCATAAATTTTAATCTTTCAGTTTTATAGGAAAAAAAAAACCAACACCCTAAAAGCATACTTCTAGTGACTGTCAGCTTGATTTTGAGAAGCTAGCCTTTGAGAAACATTAGAAACCCCATGTCTATAGGCAGCTGGAGAGGCCAAAGTACTCGATTAACAGCTTTTCTAGTTTTTCAGCTGTGGAAGCCTGTGCTGATGACATCATCCTTCCATGATGACCTCAGAATAAGGAAGCCTTTGCCCTCCCATCTGAGCAGCCCACAAAAGCTCTCTTGCTGCTCCTTTCCCGACAGCAACTTGCTATGGGACAAGAACCACAGGGACAGGCTGTCCGCAAGGTTAAATCTCTGCCATTGGGGTGCTGCAGCAGATGCAGAGCGTGGCCGGTGAGGGGACATGAGCCAGTGCCACGCAGCACCGGGCCGCTCAGACGAGCAGGATGGACTCTGGGAGACCCAGCAAGGGGTTTCAAGGGCTCCATCTGAGTTCCCTCCTCCCCATAGCATCACTTTACCCTCCCTTCAGAAGAAGCCCCCGACGCAATTGTTCTAGTGTTAAATGACCTTTCAGCATGAGGGAGGGCTGCCACTCAGACCAAGGGCAAAAGCTGCTTTTAAATTTAAAACTGTTTTTAAATAACATCCTGGTGCCTGCAGTGTTTGAAGAAATGTAGCCAAAAGCTGCAGCTGAGTCTGTCAGACAAGTCTCCCCTCTCTACCCAAACACACAGACAAAACCTCTAGTTATGGAAGAGCGTGATGTGGGTTTGTGGCTCCTTAAAAAACGCCACCTTCCTTGGGAGGGAGACAGACATGGGGAGAGGCTTGAGAAAGCCCCACCATCATTCCCCTCTGCAATCCCTGGTGCCAGCATCCCACCCACAGGGCCATGTCATGACAGAAACACTGGGCACAAGCACTCCTGGAGTCTTCTCTTGGGGTTGTTCAGCCTGGAGAAGGCTCCAGGGAGACCTTACAGCAGCCTACCAGTACCTAAAGGGGGCCTGCAGGAAAGGTGGGGAGGGACTCTTTATCAGGGAGTGGAGCNTCTGTTCGTCTGCCTTTGATCCTGATCTTGAATCCAGATCTGGAATCCAGTTCCTGTCCATCACTGGGTCCAGCCTGGGACTTCCCCAGTGCCTGCTGGTGACGTGATCATCATCCTGGGAGCCTGATATGGTTTTGTGGTAGTGTAGATGGTGTTCTTAATTATTTAATAAGTATTTACTGGGGATGAGTAGCTTTATTTAGTGGCACATTACACTTTTGCTTACATCATCTTTTACCAGCTTTTTTTGTAAAAATAAAAGACATTGTATCTGTCATTTTGTGTATTTTTACAAGTTAGAGTTTAAATACTTTACCTAAACAGACTAAACACTGACAATAGAGGCCTGGGTTCCCTGAAATCATGTTTTTTCCTTTTATGCCCTGTCAATACAACAGCATTTTCCTAGACATCTTCTGAAGTTGTTAAAGGATTTCTCATGCAACTCAAACCTGAATTTATGTACATAATTCCTTATGTTCTACATCTTTCTCCATTTACAATGACTAGTGGAACCTGCCCCATGGAGCAGAATCATGCTAGCTGACTGTCTTTGATAGTGCTTTAACTTTTTGAGACTTTTCCAAAATTACTCATTCTCAACTGCTCCATAAGCTGTGACCAGATCTTGGATAAGCTGCCCAGAGAGGCGGGATGAGGCGGGATGAGGCAGGATGAGGAGTACGGGCGGCAGCTGGGGGAGGCACTGCACTCAGGCTGCTGCCGGTGGAACGCACTGAAGCCTTTGGGCCTGGGCTTGCCCACCTCATGGCAACCAGCAATGCCTGTTGTTATGGTCTGAGGAACCCACAACAATTTATTGTTGTTCAGACAATTACCCTATGACGCCTCCCCACCCGAGAAGGAGAATCGGGAAAAAACAAGGAAACCCAGGGGCTGAAATATAAAGAGCTTTAATAGAATAAGACTAGGTAATTAACATTATTAACACTAACAAACCAATATTGATCCTGATACCAATATAAAATATACAAGGATTATACTCAGCCAATTGTATCAGTAGGAAGCTGTGCGCTCCCAGCAGTGGACAGCAATGTCAGACACCGCCAGCGCTACGGCTTCGGGAGGGAGGGAAGACACCAGGGGTCCAGCACTGGGGCAAGAAGTTCTCTGGATTGCGGCCATCAAGGAAGAGAGAGGACTCTTCAGCAAACTTTCTAATTTATATTGAATGTGACGTTCATGGTATGAAATAACCCTGTTGGCCAGCTTGGGTCAAGTGTCCAGGTCTGGCTCCTCCTCATCCCTGCACCTGGCGAGCTCGAAAACACTGAGACCTTGAAACCCCCATACCATAGCTGGCTATAAAGCAAATATTCTCACAAGTTCAGACACTAGAGTCTTCTAAAAGTGCAGTTTTCCCAAGCATTAGAAGAGATCTTACTGAAAAGTAAAATTACTGAAAGATAAATTAGTCCTGTGTCGCTCAAACCAGGACAAGTGTGGATGTGCAAATGGAGGGCAGCCCAGCAGCGTAGGCCGGGGAAGGACAAGCAGGTCAGCGGTCGCCTTTCCTGTATGCGCTGCAAGTGGTTTCTTGGTTTCCATGGAAACCGGCTGCTGCAGAAATGATGTTATGAAAATGCCTTCCAAGATTAAAGCTAACAGATTCGCTCTGCTCTAACGAGAGCAGAGGGACTCGTCACTTTATTGCCCCGCGTGCGGCGTAAAAACCGTTTCAGAGAAGTTGCAGGTACCACCAAGACAACCTGCCGGCAGTGAGCGCTGCGTCGCCTGCCCCATGTCACTGCGATCCAGCGCAGCCACAAACCCCAGGCAGGGGAGAGGAGGAGGAAGGAGCAGGGACTTCCAGGTCCCATTAGCTCCTTGCAGGTGGGTAGAGCTCCCACTGGTACAACAGGCAATGCTGTTGCCATCTCTGAGGGCTGAAATCTGCTGTTTGCCCTGGAAAAGCCAAGCCAGCAGAAGCAGCAGCAATGTGTGATCGCATGGCAAGATCTCCAAGCGGCTGCACCACCTTGCGTGGAAAGGGTAAAAGCAGCAATGGCAGGTTAGAGACAAGTGCAGTTACTGCGAGGCTGCCTGTCCCTCTTACCCAAATATTGAACAGGGGACACTTTTTATTCAGGGTCTGCTTTCATATTTGACTTGGCCACCAAGTGGTCAAAAATCAGTCTTGTATGAAGACGAAGTTTGGATAGGCCAAGTCTTACGTAAGTTGGTCTCAGAAATGCATGTATTATGGAATAAACTAAAGTCATGCCTCACAGAGAAGCTCCGTAGCAACAAAGCGAGCCAGTCTTTGATGGAATCATTGACAAGAAAACGTGCAAAACTTACAAACCTGAACTCTCCCTACATATTATTAATTACTCGATCAAGTTTCATTTGGAAAGAGCCCATGAAAATATAGAGGCATTTAGCCTAACAAGAGAAATGCCACAGCCCAGGTTAGGTAGCATGGCAGAGGCCTGTGGTTAATGCTCAGAACCACTGTGAAAACAAGCTGTGGCCACCACGACAGCAGCGACTCCCATCTCCTCTGAAAGGTGGCAGAACAGACGTGTAGACTGCACCCTGCGCATGTTCAACTTAATGCAGTGCTAGCACCTGCAGGTAATCACTTCAGTGGAAGAACAGCCTTCCCAGTGGACAATAATCAGGCAAATCAGAGAAAACATCTGGAAACAGGTGTCGCATGAGTTCTGATATGTTTCTGGAAGTTGCTCCAACATTTTACGAAAATGTAGTCAAGAATACAGAAATGCTGAAGGCAGCCAAATCAAACATCAACTATATTTGTTCACGTCCTGCAAATGACAGCTGATCATAGCACTAACAAACAAGTGTTCATTATTGAAAAGTTCCCGTGTTCCGGATGCAGTGAAAGCTACATGATCTTGGAAGCTTCCCATGAATATTTTTCTGCATCTCTGCTGTGAAATCCACTCAAAATGACTATACCGGATTACCCATGACCCCGTTTCTGGAGACACTCCCACAGCAAGGCTCTACAAAACTTGAGGATGTAAAATTAGAAATCCTGGGAGCAATTCATGCTCTGTTGTGGAGTGTTTCATCTCCTTATGCAGTGTTAAAGCACTGCTACGCAGGCCTCGGGAATATAAACACTATTTACTGTAGCCATGTAACTGAAGTAATAAAGAACTTTACAGTATGACTAATAAGCAATTAGACACTAAATTAAGAAGCTGAATGTGATGGTCTATAGTCCATCAAAGGAGGAACAAAGCCCCTCAGAAGACAGATACAGTATTTTATGGAAGAAACGTGCAGCTCAGAAGCCTAACTGGCATTTGAAGATACACGGTGTGAGCAGATACATGACATTGCCAATGACTTCATTTTACACATATGCTTAGTCTATCAATAAAGTGATTAATTAGCTGAAAAGAACATGATGGTCATTCCGTAGATGAGGAGAGCAAAAGAAGAATACATTATACAACGTATAAGGCAGTGATTAAACGTACAGAAAGGGGAGCTGTGGCTTGGGTTCTTCAGACTCAAGCTGCCGGTCCGTCAGGGCATGACTCAGTTGCCTACACACTGGCACTGGGTCCCTCTTGATTTAGGCACCCAAACATAAGGTACTTTTCCAGCTGATTTAGCACTGTCATGGGAGTAACAAAACTCACACATACTTGAAAGGAACTTGTTTGGCATGGACAGGATTTGCAGGATTGAGTAAGCTCTCCATCGTGTAGCCTTTCCCAGATTTACTTCTGAATCTTCCTCCCAGCTCACGTCGGAAGAAGGTCAGATGCTCTTTGGAGCCTTGCCAGGGAAGGTAGAAGCTGATGTGAGGGAATCAGCTTTCCAGCCTACTACCTTTCATCCTGGATGAGCAACTTGTCTGAAAGTACTCCACCTCCTCTGAAACCCTCTCACCCACATGGGTGGCGTTCCCTGAGAAAACAGCTCAGTCACTCTCCTGATGAGCTTGCAAAGTGCATGGCTTCTTGCTCCAGCTGGTCCAGCCATGGCTTAGCGCTTAGGAGCTGCTAGGAAAAACAGCGCCAGGGTGTTGTCTAAATGGTTAGGGCCAGAACATAGTCGGGAGATGGGTCTCATAGTAAATAAAGGTCTTGGACAGCAATCAGAGAAGCCCAGTTTTGCATCAAACCAAGGATTTAGGGAGGAAGCTTGGTCAGAAGTTAAGCTGATATTGAGAAGACAAGGGAGGAGCCTAGACAGAAGATGAGAGGGACTCAAGAAAACCCTAGAGGAAAGGCTACCTGCCTTGTTAGGGCCCACTGAGTAGAGGGTAGATTTGTTTTCAGAATCTTCTTTATTCTGTCTTACAATGTAGTTTAGAGAGTTGTGTTGTCAGACTTAATTGCTTTTCTATTCTAATAAAACAGCCTTGGACAGCCATGGGAGGAAAAGTGGAGAATAGCAGTGTAAGGTCAGCTCAGTGTGCTGGCTGACTCATCCCAGCACCGGCAGCGATCCTGGCTGCTCAGGGGTGCAAGTCCTTACATCCTTCTTTGCTGTCAAAGCCTCTAGTTGCCCCCGAGACAGTCAAATCCTCAGATCAGGATATGAACGCTCATGTCTGACTCCCAGATTTTCAGCTGGTCTTTCTTACCTCTGTTCAGCCAAACACATCAACTTTCAAACCAATTTTCAGTCTAGAATTTGCTTGACCTGCAGTCACTATGGGAGTGGAGAGTGAGTTTCAAAATTGGTTCCCAGTGTTCCTTTTCAATAGCAGCACACAAAGTACAGGAAAATCACTCATCAGCCTTGTAAAGAGCATCTTGTGCAACTTGTTAACTGAAAATTGTCTGAGGCATTGGCAAATCCAATTTGATCACACAGTGATAACTGAACTCTATCCTGAATCACAATAGCAGGGCTTTCTGATAGTGACACTGAACATTTTCTCTGTAGCTTTCTCCTGCAACACCGAGGCGTTCTTTCAGTTCATTGATGCTGCCATACAGCTGCTGTCCTATAGCACCAGTAAGACTTCAGTAGCTTCAGCAATGTGAGAAGAAACTGGGCCTGGCAGATATACACCCAGAATTGCTGCAGGCGAGTTGAGCAAATGACACATATGAAATTCGTGTATCCTAATGAGTGATAAAATAATAGAGGCATTTTATTATTTTAATCTGACTCATGCATTCACTTCCTCTGTCTGAGGACAACAAGTAGGTGAGAACAACTTTGCTTCCAGCAGCTGGAAGAATTTTCCCCCAGATGGAACTTCCTTGGTGAGTAACTGCTGGCAAGGAGCTTGGGGAACTTTGAATATGGTTTTAAAATAGTTTCTGAAGCAGGAAGGGACCTTCAAAAAGGCAGTGAAATTGCCTATTTCTGAACTGATCAACTAAGCCTGGACTAAGTGTGTTACCTTCTAACCATGGAAGATCGACGATGAGATCTGTAGGAGGGGCTCAGCACTGTTGGGATAGAGTGAGAATGGTATGGTGGTACCAAGAGGTCTTTGTGGTGTTTGGACACTTTCGCTGACCCACTTCTGTAACTACATGTCTGATCTTTGCCTAGAGCTGCACACTTTCCTAGAATTTGTATTCTTTGGGGGACCTGGAATGGGGCAGAGAACATGGCCCAAAGGTTGCTGATGGCCTCTCCTGACCCTGGATGAATAGCTGTCCAGAACCTTCCCATGGAAGACAGATGAAGACATCTCCATGCCTCAGTGCTTTTTCCTGCAGGAGGCAAAGTTTCTGGGACAAGAGGTCTGCCTATTGGGACCCTACTGGGGAGGGGGCATGGGGCATGTGTGGTCATGAAGCTGTTAGTGGAAGGATAGGTGATCTCTCCTGAGAGCTGAAATGGGGCAAAGAGAGAGAAAGCTTTTAATCGTGGAGGGCAGGAGCCACCAGCTCCACCTCTGACCTCTAACCTTTATCAAAGTTCCCATGTGTGGCTGTTGCTTGCAGAGCCTTTATCAGTTTCTCTCCAACAACTCCGTTTCCCACCAACTCCTTTTAAAGGAGCATTTAAGCAAAGCATGCACCAGCTCTGTTCCCTTTCCTGTCAGCTCTTCACAAAGTAGCGTAAAAGCAGTCTTCCACCACGGCCTTTCACATGGCGGAATACACAAGCCATTGTGTATTCCTCTATAGCCTCCTTCTCTCTAACAGGCTAGTACGCTCAAGGCTAGTGAGTGCAGGTTATCCAGAGCTCTGGAGAAATGTGGGGTGGTTCCTCAGGACTCTCAAGATGGTTGTCAAAGCCCCCAGCCAGGAGGTGACAAAAGGAAAGTCAAAAAGGACACAGCCAGCCAGTGAGGATGGAATGGTGGGTTGCAAGCCAACCGGGAAAGTGTCTTGCTTCCTCACCAAGGTCATGCAGGGCACAGCAATCATTGGCAACTCAGAGGCAGTCGGGAAGACTGGCACTCCGCTTGCTGTCCAGGGTCCACCCTTCCAGACACAGCTACAGAGACACACCTCCGCTAGCACGAAGATGTGCAGGAATAACCAAAGCTGTAGCAAATACTGGGCTTGGAAGGTGGAGGGGAGACCAACAAAGCAGCCAGCAGTGGCTCCCTGTGAGAGAAGGGAACAGTTACAGCTGCTCTTCTGTGGGTCTCAAACCCAAGAGAGAGCTCACTTCTCAGGGCTCCTCCAGCTATTCTGCTTGGACTGCTCAGGTTCCCGCTCCATGCAGGCAGCCCCGAGCACCCTGACTCACAGCACAAGACATACAAGGTATGGTACCTGTCCTGCAAACCACAGCTTTCCCAGATGTTTGATTTACTCTGGATGTGAAAGCAGGCTGCACCAACAGGATAATATATTGGTACTAAAAATTAAATACATGAAATTTAACATTCCCTTCACATCAGTATTTTGTGGAAGCATTCATTTGTAGTGATGACCTGAAGGTGTACATATGCAAGGAGGATGCTAGAGGCAAAAAGGATTTGTGTGCAGTTTTCATCTAGTCCATACTTCCTACACAATTTTGGACAAAATGACATCTTGGGATCCCTTCCAGCCCTATTTCTCCTGAGTTTATAGTATCATTAAAGATGGTAACTTCATTGTTAGTGGGATAGAGGCCCAATAACAATTTCTTATCTTTCTGGACAAGAAAACAGGTTTTATTGTTTTATTTAATGATGCTGCTCTTCACTGATTACACAATGTTTTAGAACTTGTCAAAATTCAGTGTCTGTACTCTGACCTCTTTTTTCCCCCAAAATCATACTAATAACCTCAATAAATTTGGAGTTATCAATAAGCTTTAAGGATTTAGGTACCTTAGTGCTTTGGTGAAATATCAGTGTATGTGTGCTAGAATGGATTCTAGAAACTTTCCAGAAACTGAGCTGTATTAATTATGAAAAAAAAATTAGATTTAACCAGCATTTATATAAATTTGTAGATTCTGGACAGTTTGTAGCTGATACACCTTTACAAATGAGCTAAAATCAGTCCATATGTCATTCTTCATAACTATAAATTGAAATCACATAAGAATGTGAAATTAACTGAAAAAGCAGCATTCTCGTGGATAATATCAAAAATTAGCACTTTTCTCAACTGAAGTCTGCATGATTTTGTTAATTACCTGTCTTAGCTCTGGATCTGAAATCACAGGCGCTTAAAAGCCCAGTGACAGGTGACAGATTGTTCTGAGCAGACACACCCCTAGTAACTAAGGAGCTGATGGTTACTGAGGTTTAAATAAAATCAAAATGCTAATATTCTACTGCTCTGAGTGCATAGCAGCTCTGCATTTTTTAGAGAAAGACCTAGTAAATGGAATGGTGAGGGTTTGGGAACTGTTCCATGATTTGACTTAAAAATAACAGCATAATGCCTGAAGTTCTTCTTAGGGATTGGTCTTTCGCCACAACTCGTCTGAGCAGATAACTATGCCAGTTGTAGATAAGACTTTAAAGAGACCTCTAATATGTTCCAAATAAATCTGAGGCTTGCCTGTAGTTAGGCTGGAAAAAAAAACCCAAACCCAGAACTTTGAACAGTATTGGTTTTTTAATATTCATTACAAGCATTTGAAAAAGATGGGGAATTTAAGGCAAACTGCTGTATCGCAATGATCATCTTGATCAATGAGTTTAAAGTACCCTCACAGGAGGTAAACAAATGTAAAAAGGAAACCATAAAATATGGGAATGTATGTATCGTTCTCAAGCGCAATGATGAGGTGGGAATCGGATGGAACTAACACTATTATTCATAATTATACTATCATAAGCCCAAGTCAGCACTCTGAAGGACCATTCATCAAAATAAGCACTCCTTTCCCTTCCTCACCTTAGAAATGGCCCCTCTCTGAAGCACTGGGTCTGGTGAAGCTTGTTTTTGAAGATTCCTGCCAACACAGACTTCCCCAGGACTAGAAGAATAACTCACCAGCTACCTCTGGCCGGTTGTAGGCTATTTTAGCTTTAGTAGACCAGAAAAACTAATCTATTAGACAACAATTATATCCAGCTCTCTAGGAATTTTAAACAGTTTATAAGTAATGTAATTAAGCACATGTTTAGCTTCTGCTCTTGCTCCTGCACAGGTACGGAGAAGGCACAAGTCTGACATGCTGCGAAAATAGAACTACCAGCATGGGAAAATGTATGGGAAAATAAAACTAGCAGCATAAATATAGAAACCTTTTGCATAGATCAGTAGTCACTGAATAGATGCCCACACTCAGGAGGACTGAAACTGAATTTAGGGAGCAGCTAGCTATATCACTGTTGAGGATAATAGCACTGGACCCTATACTAAGGGAGACTCCTGAAGGCTTCCCCAGCAGCACCACTGTCCACATGGAGGGGGACAACAACTAACAGTTCAGTGCGGAGGACGCACACGAATCCCCCTGGTCCACCTGGGAACAATTCCCCCAGAAACCCAGAGAGTTCCAGTTGCCCCACTATTTTCCAAAACCTCACAGCACAGCTTCTGCCCCCCACCCAATTCTGCTGGTGCTCTGTAGAGTTAATTCACAGATGTAAGTGACTTTAGCCCAGCACCCGATGTTTTAGGCAGGAAACTAGGACCCTCCAAAATGAAAATATGACAGACGGTTGCAGCCCTTGGTAGCCAGTCACCAAGAGACTGACTGACTCAGCCTTCAGGCCAGGTCATGGTGTGGCATCAGGAAAAGGGCAAAAAATACCGGATCCGAAAACACTAGCAACAAGATACAAAGTATTTTTCATCTCTGATCCTTCTCAGAAAGCAGCAGAAACCACACCAGGTACAGAAATATTTATATGCTAAATTAACACTCTCAGCGTGCAAGACATGAAGTCATTCCTGTCATGAATGAGAAAAACCTTGAATTCTTGCCAGGGAATCTGGACACCACAGCGGGATAGCTAAGGTGCCTGCAAATCTGGAACAACTGCTTGGAAATAATATGTTGTGCTTGACTATGATCTTTCAAATCTCAGTCTGGCAGACTGGCTGTTTCTTATGAGATCCTTCCGAAACCATACGCTTTCTTTCCTTTGCCCCTTGCCAAAGGTGCGCTATTTTGTATAGGAAATCCTGCCCTAGCATACTGAAACCAGCCTTTGTAGCATGACAAAAAAATATACCCTGACTTCTCCAAATCTTTCCATGCATTTTGGATGGTGGCTGTCTTAAGAGTATACTGTTACTTCCAGTGGAACAAAACACCTTGCATCTGGCAGGGTTCCAGTGGACAGTTGTGTCACCAGACCAGGTGGGGTGGGGATAAGTCAGTGGATCCTACTCTAAAATGTTTGGTACTTGATTACAAAATTAAAATAAAAAACCCAAAACCCTTAACCCCCCCCCCCAAAAAAAAAAAAAAAAAAAAACAACACAAAA
>VYXH01002036.1:1277779-1304820 GCA_013397275.1 Burhinus bistriatus
AAGAAGCTGTGGGGCCACCCGGCTCCTCGCGCCCACGAAAGCCGAGGGGGAGCCCTGCGCTGGGGACACGAGAGGGTATCGCAGAGCAGTTGTGATCCCCCGCTGATTTTGCTCCAGGGGAAATAATGAGGGAACAATACACGGAAACGGGTGGCAGAACTGAGGCTCTGCAGGGGCGGGGGGTGGGGTGGGGGGTTTCTGTTTGTTTTTCCACGGGCCCCTCGACAGGGCTTTCTCTTTGTGGGTGAAACGCTGTCATGACACTTGAGCCTTTGTAACGCCAGTAGTTAGCAATGGTTAGAGTCACAACAAGTGATTTCAAGTATAGCAACAGGTGAAATACTATTTTAAAAGGATGCATCATGCGGCATGGATGTAGCAGGGATACCTTCTTAGCCAACAACAGCAACATATCAAGTGACTTCTTCCACACGAGAGTACTTGAAATTACTCATTAGGAGACTACACCAACATAGACCGAATCCTTTTTGTCTCATCTGTACGCAGGGATTTTGTGGAAACAGCTGATGGTCGTGCAATAGGAAACGTAGATAAAATTATTGATGGGGATTTCCATACTTGCGTACAAATCCAGTTGTTGTCAGATGCTGCCATCCCTATTGCTGCAGTCAGATGTGTTTCACAATGACTTGTCTCACAGAGTTGTTAGCCCTCCACAAATAGTTGACTGTGGCAGTCCACCTTCAAAATCTACTTTGTCCAAGTAGAATAGCTTTACAAAAAATTAAAACCGTTTAAAAAGTCATCTTTCAATATTTTAGTTAATACAGTTGCACATGTGGTATTTAATGGTCTAAGGATTTAAACACAGTAGAATGAAGACAAATTCTTACATCATCCCTAACAAAAGAGTGAATAGCAGAAAGATGTGTAGATGTTACTGCGCGGTGCAGCCACCTTAACCCTGACCCAAGTCATTTTGAGGCCTCTTTGTATGTAGTTTTCCACTTCTGCCAGAGGTGCCAACGTCCCTTTGCAGGAATGCTTGTCAGGTGGGAAACATGAGTTGTATTCAAGTTAGAAGACTTGGGTTATGCAGACGCCAGTGTAGGCATCTCTGAAATGAAAAACATATTTGTCAGTTCACAGTTGGGTTTATGAATGCCACATGTAATTTTGAAAATTAAATAGAAAACTGGTAGGTTATAGATGTGAAACCGAGTATGAAATAGTGTGAATAATTTTTTCCAGTAGATCCATTTAAAAACATACGTGTTGTATATAGAAGAATTTCTGTGCACAGCCCCTGCCTGTACATAGGATGAGATTAAAAATTACTGGTTTATAAATGTTTTTATTCAATGCTCAGTGTAAGGTTCTCTACTATGTATGCATTCTCCAGTAATTTTACTTTTTTTTTTAAGCACATTTGCCTTCTCAGATATTAAAATTACATGGCCTGCCTAACTGCATAATTGATTGTAACCTTACCCATTTGTTCTGATATATGTTGATTTTGAACAGAAATAATGGATTCTTAAAGGGTTTTCTCCCTTCCTTTTTTGGGGAATGAAAAGGGAAAAATGAAATAGTTCTTTTATAAGATTCAATAGAAAGGATGGATCAACAGGTTTTACAAAATGATGTTGCCTAAATCAATAGGTAACTCCTCGGAAACCACGCGTGATGATACCTCTGTGCATGTTCACTTCTGCTCAGATGTAGAGTATGCATGTTTACTTTTTGCTCAGTTGGCATCATAGACTTGTACAAAAGTAATTTTTTAAATTTATGTTTTGGGTTTTTTGTCTTGCAGTCCTTTAAGCTCCTAGGATTTCTTGATGTTAAAAGTGTCCCATGTTCACGAGAATCAGTGCTCTATGGCTCCGTGGGATCTTTAGTTGTGGGTCTTGGACATTTTTTAGCAACTAGTAAGTACTTATTCCTTCTGGGTTTTTTATATTTATTTGCAAGGAAAAATTAATTCCTATTTGCTGTTAGGTTTTATTAATAATGGGAAGTCATCCAAGGTTTTTTCTCTAATTTTTTTGAGGATTTTTGTTTTTCTTTCAGGTAGAGTTAGAAGATCTTGTGACTTTGCAGTTGGTGGCTTTATTTGCACAATGTTAGGATACTGGTATGTAAAACGCTTCTTGAATTTTGACAGACCTGCTTTATACAACATGATCCCTGTGTGACCTTTCACACTGTTTTTCAGACTCCATAAAAAACTTGCCTAGCAAAGCGTCCTCTTCCTTCTCCCCAAAATATTTATTTTTTTAAAGTAAAAGAGTTCAATGCCTTTGAATTTTTTATGTTAATCTTTTTTAAAAAAACTTGCTATTGTTTTCTTGAATCCTAAGAGATCAAACCACCCAGTTATTTCCATCTTTCTTAATTCTTTTTTCCTTCACATATGGCATTCTTTTGTCCTAATTATAAAGGCAACATACTAAATGGTCATGAAATTAAGATCCAAATTGCAGAAATTAGCATTTTCCAGTGGACTTCTATATCCCGCTCCTCAGTAGCTGCATAATGTTTGTCTTAAAGAAATAGCAGTTACCCTGCTATTTTCATTATGCATTATTTCATGATGAATTTTACTAGCATTATTATATGTGGTTTCAGCTTTTCAACTGGCTGAATAACTCTGATTTGATACTGTCACTCATATAAAGCAGGGAATCGTGTTTTCTTTTTATCCCCTCCTCTAGGTTTTACTGCAGGTACAATTTGGCCCAACACAGGATCCGGCAAAGAATGCTTAAAGAAGGAATGAGAAACAAAATTTTATTTGAAGGCAGTTCTCTTGATCCAGAAAGAAAACAAACTGGCAATGAAAGAAGTGATTCATAGTCTGCTATAGAGGAGTCTGTGGTCTAATGCAGCTTTGGGAGAAGGTGGTCCAAAAATGGCAGTCTTCCCTGTAAATGTGTGAGGTGCCTAAAAGTGAAAAATCATGCTGGTTTTCCTAGCAAATCCGAGCAAGAAAATCGTAGCAAATCTGTTAAGTCAGTGTACAAGCCTTTCTTTGTTTCATGTAGGTAAGTATGTATGTATATGACTATGTACGCAGTTATGAATGACCTCCTATTAAACATCTGCGAACTGATATGTTCTATTACAGGGTCTCAAAGGATTAATGACAGTGTATTGGAACTGTTTTAACTTCCATTATAAACTGAATGGTTCATTTTAGCAAAGTTCTAATTACATCTCATTTAAATACAGGAAAATATTTTCATCAGCTGTTCTCTGACTAAATGTGTCCTTCAGTGCTGCTGTTAACTGTGCTGTTTGTAAAACAGGAATATTTAAACAGTAGGTGAAGGCTTTGCTTGTGCAAGGTGGGTGATGTCACTAGTCTTTGTAAGATTTCAGCTGCAGAATAACTTCACATAATTTATATACACTGTAAAGTTGAAGGATTTCCATTTTTGTTCTGTCTGTGTGAAATGAAAAATAAAATCACACTTCAGAAGCAGTCTAAGATACATGACTAACTAATCTTTTTACTTGATTAAAAATCTTGCTTTTCTATTTAAGACATTTCTGTACAAGTGGTGGAATAATAATTTACGTTATTTGTAAGTAGCAACAGTCAGTAGTTTTGTGGGGTTTTTTAAAGGCATCTTCTACTTGTATATTTCACTGTACGTTTTCAGTTAAATAACACTATATAATTTCAATGAAACCATTTTATTTGGAAATACAGTGTTAGATCTAATTGCATATTGGTAAAAAGATGAGTGGCATAATATTCCCTGCTTGCTTCTGTCTACACCAGTGACACCATGTATTTACTTATTTCACAAAATTATTTGTGGCATATTACGCTGTAAGCACTTTTTTGTCAAAAGGCATTCACTGAGCAAAAATAGTCCTTTCCTGCTGCCCTGTACGTAGAGAGTTTGCAATCTGTTGTTAACTCAAGTAGGTGTGGGGAGGTTTGGGAATCCAGATGTAAACAGCAGCATTGCTCTGCTTACTTAATTTGGAAATATACATGAGAGCACTAAACAAACATGTTATTTACACTAAGATAATTAAACTTTTACCCCCTGTGGATTAGCCTCTTACCAGAAGAAAACAAACCTGTATAGTCTGTTTCCTTTTTTCCCTCTATTACCTCCTCTTTCTTCTGAAAGAAACAATAAAGAGAAGTTTTATGGAGGACATTCAGTTCAATAGTTTTATATATAAAAAGTCTCCAGAAAACTTGAGTTAGCGCAACGAAATACTTTGTCCTTACTGCAAAATCTAAACTCAGAAGTTAACTGAAAGTGAACTCTAATTCAGAAGAGAAAAATGTTTCCCCTGGTTCTGTGCTGGGGGGGTGAGAGGCTCCTTCCCTTTGGATGGGGTAGGAGTTGTTGCCTCATAAAGCCCTTGGAGCGGCAGTGGGAAACTGAGTGAGCCGTGAGCAAGGACTTAGCAAGCTCCTATTTTAATACATGGTTGAATTCTTTCCTATCTGACCTAAGAAAAGGAACTGCAACCTAAGCAGGGGGTCTTTTGGCTGCGAGGTCATAGTTCAGCTGGGGAGTTCGGAAACAAAAGCATGCAGATGAAAATCTACTCTTTGGCAAAGAGCAGTGGGAGAGAAAGAAGAGACTGCTGGTTTGTGCTGATAGGAAAGAAGTTAGCGTGTGCATAATGGCGGCCTTCAAAGTGCACAAGTACTGTGACTACGTCGAGAGAAAAAAGCAGAAGCATCATGATACTGTGTAAATTAAAAAATCTGGGGAAAACTACCGCATTAGATCCTCCTCAGTGTTAATTGGTGTTGGCTTAAGCCACTGCATTTAAGAATATTAGCTCAATAGCAGCTTAACTACAGCATTAGCAATTCTGGCCAATAACTGTGAAATCCTAGGTGTATCTGCATTGTGTAGATAACTGATCTAGTACTCCTGCCTCGCAGTGCAAAATGTGAAAGGAGTGTGCCAGATGTTAACAGAAAAATGGGGAAAGAGGCAATATGCAGGCAGTCTGGCTGACACATTTTGAGTTTCATTATCTAGCAAAAGTTGAGGTGGAATTGAGCTAACCGAAAGTCAGCTTTTGCTGAATGGGGCAGGGGGAGGTAAGACAAGAAAGCTGTGAGTAGGACTCAGTTGGTGTGAAAGGGGAGGGCCTGCCATAGCAGAGGGAAGAATGCTTATGGTTAAACATGCAGGGGGGGGAAAAAAAGTCTGACATAATTCTTCGAAGCACTGGCTACAGCTGCTGCTGCGCCAGCTATGGAAAGTGGATTGAAAGTGACTGATGGGTTATGAACCCCTGCTAAAAGGGTGAGGGACAGGACAAAACCCCAAAATCTCAAAGCTATTAGCTGTCATAAATTAGGATACATTCACAAGGAAATAAAAATTGTAGTAACTTAATAGGAGTAATTGTAACATTTGAAAACAATTTCCTAACTTTTTTAAATTAGTGAGCCATATCCCTATTAATGCTAATTTTTTTAATGTAAGTCATTGGTGGAAACACATAGTGTGCATCGGTGTTTTATTGTTGGACTTGATATCTTTAAATACTGCTACTGATGATAGGTGTGATACTTCTTTTCTTGCTTTGTTGAAGTTCAAAACATTCCTCAAATTAAAACCTACTGGACAGTTACTAGAAAGGAAGAGAAATAGTAATTTTGAAGGTGTTTGGTTTTCAGCCCTTTTACTGAGCCTTAAAAAGGAGAGAATGAAGTATAGCAACTTTAAGCTATAAAGTTGCTAAAATCTTGTTTATTTCACTGACAGTTACGTTACTTGGTCAGTGAATGGTGACTGCCAAGCACGCTGAGTTTTTATCCCTGAGGTTAGTAAAATCCTCCCTTGAAGCATTCAAAACCACCATCAAAATAAATAGGTGGGTTTACGCCCCATTCACTCCCCACGCCTCGCTCGTCCCACTCCCCGCAGGAGCGATACTCCTGGGGAAAAGGTGTTTGCCCGCCCCCAGGGGCAGGAGCGCTGGCTGGGGGCTGCCGATGGTGAGCAGGGCCCACCGTGCAAGGGCGTGCGTCCTCCAAGCCTTTCCGCAGGGGAAGTCACCATCAAGGCAACAGGCTGAAATGCAGCAATCTGAGGTTAATTGCCAGCTCCCTTGTTTGAGAGGTATGGGATCAGGTCACCTCTGCTCTGCGGTGCCTTTCGCAAAAGAAAACATCGTGCTTCGGCCATCAACAATTGCGACAGGCTCAAAACCCAAGAGCTTTTTTGACGCTGACAGTAGGGGCAGTGAGGGCTGTTGTCCCCAGCTCATCGTTTACCTCTTTACCCAAGCAGAGATTTTTGGGAGATGTTGGTTCTCGGTGTATTTTGCGGGCTTCCAGATTATTCTCTGTGTGTGTCGCCGCCCACCCCAAGTCCTCGAGCGCTGCAAAGGAAGGGTCACCTCCTGTCATTAACAAATGAGTCTGGCTTTTCATAGGGAAATTGGGAGGGAGGGGGGGGGGCAGGAAGTATATTTGTTATTTCTGGTGTAAGCAAGCCAGGTAACAATGAAGCACTGTGTGAACTCGGCTGTAATGAGCTCCCAAGTGAAAGATTTTCGCCAGCTTAGTAGACTAATTCCGATACTTCTCTCATTCCCATATCCAGGCGTTTAGCTCAAGAGCTCAGTGGTCACCAGTGAAAGTTGTTTGGTTTGCTCCATTTAAAGTTTGAAACTAATGTTGTTATTGCCTTGGAAAACTGATTGAAACAAAGGTTTTACAGTATGTTCAGGTGATCAAGAAGATGACCCTTTGATGATTTTTTTTTTTTTTTAATTGAAGAACCAAGAATTAATTAAATGTCAGAAGTGGAGCTGAGTTTTAGTTAATGTGACTCAAGGCCTTGGAACATATATCCTTCTTGCCCATAAAATGAAAATACTACACTAAGCAAGTATGGCTGCTGAACCTTCAAACAGGGGCGAGGGAGCGGGCTGATGAGGAGAAGGTAGAGCCTTGGATGAGTTGACTTCAGGAAGACACAGACTTTCATTCCCAGCTAGCAGCACCCTGACTAAGACTGTTCCTAGGCCCCCACATTTTCATGAGCTCTGTTTTTTTCTGCATGGGCTCATAGTTTGCCCGAGAGCCCTCCAGCAGTGGGTCTGCCTGTTCCTGCGGGAATAGGTCACGGCATCCCTGTATCTGCTTGTTTTAAAGATTAAGAGCAGTTCGTTCTGAGGAGGATATTTTAATCCTGCAAGCTTCTGTCATCTATCACGAGCAAGACTGCGTCAGAGCCCTCAACTTTCTGAACATGCCAGGAGCCCACTGGCAGTACCTAAAATGTACCGTGGGAGCAGACAATTACCACTGCAGGGCTCTTTCTCTTTAGACTGACCACAGCTCAAAAAATACCCAGTCTGTATATTGTGGTGATGTATTTAATGGAACCAAAGATTCCCCCCCTTGGTGTTCATGCTGTGGAGAGAAGGAAACGCGTGCTTTGCTTGTTTGTTAAACTCCTTGTTTATTTTGTCAAGTGCTGTTACAAAAAGCAGCAGGTGCACTCTTGGCCAGCGTGGCTTCTCTCCCTGGACAAGAGATCCTCATCTCTCCTATTGATGGCAAATGGCTTGCGATCAACTCTGGTTATCATGGTGTGCATTTATCCATGAGACGTCTTGGCCTTCAAGCCTGCATATATGTGTGTGACAGGTTTTTGGTGTCACCTACAAGCTTTACAACTCTGGCTGATACTCATGCTTTCCATCATCCAGGTCAAGAGTTCTTACCACCTTTACCTTTGCCGGGTGGCCAAACCTAGTGAGAAAGATCTTTCTCCACCACCTCATCACTGTGACACTGCACAGATGTTGCAGAAACAGGGTGAGGGATCCACCCAGCCCATTTGCCTGTGGCTCCTGAGCAAATTCGCAGTCAGGGTGCCCACAGTCCCCGCCAACACAACATTTAGGCTGTGTTACCTAAGCGATTAAAGGGAAGCTGACATCCCCTTCCGTGTCGGGAAACATTCAGGCTCTGGCTGAGATAGTAGCAACATTGCTGAAGATGAAAAGCCAATAACTGATTTATTGTTGGGCAGATACATTATCACAAACGGCTGTTGCAGGAGTCCGTCATAGAGCAAATACAGAGCAAGAAAATTTCTGAAGGCCTGTTCCTCAAAGTAGAGGGGATGATACTCTGTTCAGGCCCCCCAAAGAAATCTGGAACTACCAGTGATTATCACACACCGTGTTTATAATGGTTTTACCCAACATTTGAAGCCCTCGAGGGTCACCCTGAGGCAACATTGGGAGGCTGTGACAGAACTTGTTTGACTTGGTCTCTTAGCTCTGATAGTATCCAAGTGCTACGTTCTGCAGTAACCGTCTACTCAGACTCCCAGGTGGATAAAAACAGCTCAGCCGTTTCTTTCTAAACCTCATAGAGTCCTCCTGAACCACTGCTGCAGGGGCTTCTTACCCCTGGTAACAAGCACGATGGTCCTCTCCATCCCAAAAGCCGGTCACCATTCATTTCTACGCACTATTTTCTGTATCACCACTCATCCTTCTACTGAGGACACCATACTTCAGTTTGTACTCCTCTCTCAGCCACGTGCACGCTCAAGATCAATTAAGAAAGAGACGCATCTCAAGAGCATCCAAGTGGGTCACAGACTGACCACCTACCACACAGCCAGCAAGCTGCTCCCTCACAACAACCTTCAGTTCAAGCAGAGTGAAGGATGCCCCAGCGCACACACATGTAGGTGGACACACGCGTGCAGCTGTGCTCCCCACACTTCAGGAGTGCTCTGAGAACCGCGGGGCTGTGAGACGCCACAAACCACAGCCCTGTATGAAATCGCATACTCCTGGTATGGCAGCAAACCTGACAAAATTCAGAGGAGTTCAGTTACTGACACATCAGCAACATCGGCTGTCTACTAGTGACCTACAGTGGGAGCCACCCTAATTGGAAGGCTTAAGGTACAGCCACTGTTCCTGGAGGAACCCATGCACTCCTTCCCTTCCCCCACCAGCCTTTTGGTTGCTTTTAGCAGTGTAATTTTCACTAGTTCGTTCTGGAACTGGAGGAGGATACTTATACTTGGTACTTGCTGGATAATACACATTTCAAGACAGTAAGTATCTAGAAAAGCAAGATCGTTCCTGAAAACTTCTTCATTTTCTGCACTAGGATCTGCCAAAAGAAACCGTTGGGAGTCTCTTGTTTCTCTTCTGCGGGTGTTTCCTTAAAGGAAAAAATAAAAAAGGACTGGCCAGCTGCCAAGCTGTGCAGACACATAAATATCGCGGGGCTGTGCCAATGCGGCTGCTGAAGCAGTAGCAGGAGCCCCCTCCTGAGAATGAGGGGAGCCGCCAGGGATATGTTGGGTTTTTTGGAAGTGTCTCCTAGCCTCCACCTTATTCTCCACCACCGAGCAGACTGCAGAGTTTCCTCAGTGCTGAGCAGGGCTGGGCTCAGCGTGCTGCCCTGTGGACTGGAGCACTGGATCGCAGCAATTCCTGCCACCTCCTCCTTTCTTTCCGAGAAAGCAGCTCCTACCGCAGCCACGTATGGGAGCCAGCCGGTCGGCAGCCGGCGTGGCCCTTGGTGGCCCCCGCTCCACGCAGGAGATACTTCCCTTCTCTTTGTAAAAAAAAGGGCAGGCAAGTTCATACAAAAGGCGCGACTGAAGGAATATCCTCGGTCTGGAAACCAAGTGCGTTTCGTGACATTTAAGTGTTGCGTTCTCTGATATGTAAGTACTGAAATAGTTCTTACTGCACTATCATAGCTGCCTTCTCTGAGGTCTCTCAGAGCAAACAGGGAGAACTCACAAGACGTTTAATTTGCACAAGTAATTTACATCTAATGTTTCTTTTTGAGGTGCTTGGCTTACTATTTAACCATTTTGTAAATTATCTTTTTTAATTATTATTACTACAGTGTAGCTGCTTGCATAATAGAGCGTACACTAGAGGCTGGGAAGCAGCTAGCTGAATCGCCGCCCTGCTGAAAAGGATAGAACTTACAGTGGACGCCAAGTTGAACGTGGGCCAAGAGAATGTTCTCACTGCAAATAAGGCAAACCACAGTCTGGGCTCCACCAGGAGGAATGTGGCCAGCAAATCAAGGGACGCACATATCCCCCAGTATGTGACACTGCTGATGCAGCGCATCCAATATTGCTGTCCAGCTTTGGGCCTCTGTCAACAAGGATGTTGAAAAACTGTAGAGGCTCCAGTGAAGGGCTCCTAAGGTGTTCAGGGATCTCAAGCGCATGCCCCCTGCAAAAATGGTGGAAAGAGTTGGACCTAGTCTGAGGAGGAGCCTCTTGATAGCTGCAGATGAGGGGGCAGGGTCAATGGCCACAAATTCTAGCTTGGGAGCTTCAGGCCAGGTGGCAGGACAAACTGTTTTATGACGAGGGCAGTGTAGCACTGGAATAGGTTGCCCAGAGAGGTCACGTAATTTCCACCCTTGCAGGTTTTCAAGCTTCAGCTGGACAAAGCCCCAGCTGACCTGAGTACTAGCGCCAGTCCTGCTGCAAGCGGGAGGATGGACTACATCTCCAGAGCACCTTGCAAACAACATTTCTGCGATTCTGTGACCTACTGAGAAACAGAGAATCTGCAGAACCCAAAGCAGAAAAAGCCCAGCGCAGTGCAGAGGACCACCGACAAGCTAACCTCCCGTTTCGCTTTCAGGAATTCATTCCCTCCCATGCAGCGTTCCCAGACTGGGCTGGAGGCTGCACAGCACCCCAGGTGCTGCAACAAGCAGCAGGGAGCACCAAGCAGAGAAGACAAAGGGTGCATAATGTGGAGGTGCCAGGCTTTGGGTACGTAGCTCCACTGCTCGCAACCTGCATGCGATGATGCTGTGTGTGGACTCGCCTCTGCTAGCTCAACTATTTCCAAATCTTGTTTCCCAGCATGATGTGAGTAAACCCCAAGTGTCACTTCTTTCAGAAAAAAATATTACAGTAAATCCCTCCAAGGAAGCTTACTCATTTTCTCTCCCCCATCTCTTACTACCTTCGTACCACAAAGACAAAAGTCCTTTTATAATACAAGGGCTTATCTTATCTGCTTGCTCAACAGCTCCACAGAGCTGAAAGTTCAGCAGAGACTAAAGAAGAGAATCAAGCCTTTCCTGCGTCTCTCACCTTGTAAACAATCACTGGTATTTTAAGCATGCATTTATGTCCAGGGAGATCTTCAGTGCTATTCTGGGCTTTTATTTTACAGCTCTCCTGGGCATCTGCACCATTTCAGTGCACCTCACCAGCACAGACCTCCCCCAGTCTAAGGCAAACCAGTTTTTGTTGAAACTTGGTGGAAAACCTCCGGAGCAGAGAGTGGCAGAAGAGTTAACACAGGCTGATGTGACATAAAGGAGGGCCATGCTCAGAAAACACATACTTGCATTTTTAGGCCCCATTAGCTATCAGAGGTGTCCTAGTAAGCACCCATCTGATCCTAGCTAAGGGAGAACTGACACTGAGAAAAACGAGTACCCTTTCGATCCCTGTGTGCTAACCAGGCAGCAGATCCCTGCATCGTTATTTAGTGTAAATTGCACCTGCCCTTGACTACCAAGTGGTAAAATTTTTCTCAGCACAAAAAAATTTGAGGGAAGAATCGACTGAGCTGTCTTACCTCTAGTTTCAAGTAACTATTTGGACCAAAATTACTCTGCAGATCAGAGATTGTCTACTAAACCAGAAGAAAGAACAAAACACTTGCTCTGAAGGAACACTTGTGTATCAGGTCACCCATAAGTAATTATATTACTAGTCTTTGTTTTTTTCTGTTTTGATGTTGACAACGTGTTAAGCATTTAGCATCTTTTTTTAAGCTACAGCTGAGTTTATGTAGCAACTGATTCATTGCTGAATCTTCCTGCCGCTCCCAGTACTGGCAGAAAAACAAACTAAGGCAAGAGTCACATCCAGATTAATTACTGGCCAAGTCCTGATCTCAGCTGACTCCCTGCAACAGCTAGCTCTAGGGAGGCCTGCTGCACTGCAAGAGGCAGCTCATGCCTCGGTCACCCAGCAGAGGAGAAAAGCTGCACGAAACGGGTGGCTAATCTGCTATTAAAATAAAGAGAGGCCTCCTTGCCCCCTCCACCTACGCAGGGTGGCTTTGTCTGGGCAGAGGTGAACCGTGCGCGGCAGAGAGAGGCGCTGCTCTACCTGCACCACAGCGGGTTTGCTAACACCCGAGTCACAACGCTGCTCTCCCCCACTTCCGCTTCCCTCTCGGTGGCTTTTTCTGACATCCTGGAGCTCTCCCCATCCTCCACAGCACTTCAGGCAGAGACGGCTCCAGCCGTACTTACTCCTACCTTACTAGTTCACAACTAGTAAGTATATGTACAGTATATGCACACTTCTTCGCTTGGGAGAGTCCCGCCTCTGGCAGTTAAACATCTGCAGAAGGACTGAAGTGCCTCACATCTCTAACTCAGTTTGGTTTCTTGTGGCTTAGCCTGAAGTTGCACTTCTAGAAACCGCTGGCCTAGTTTTCCAACAGGTCATGAACAAGGAAACCTCCAAATCTTAAAAGATGATTTCATCACCTATTTCTATTAAAAACAGTGGTCGAGTGTAGTAAGAGTTTAAAAAAAACAAAACTAGTGGCTTACACCATGAAGAAATTTTTTTTATGCAAGTGGCATAGGTTGCACATGGTATTGCCAGAACGCTGGTTTTAATTCATTCTGCTATCAGAAAAATTGGGCAGAATTTCTAAAAATATCTTCACTGATGAAGAATTATTCTGCAACAGGCACCAAAAGGAACTTGTGTACAGGGGCCGCTTCAGTTGAGCTCCTACAGGCAAGTACTGCCCAGGCAGCGCAGGAGCAGAGCAGCACGCCAGAAGGGGCAGCTCATGACAGTGGAGCTGGGGTTCGGGGATAGGGATCTCATGAGGCACCCCAGAACAAAAACCAGGCCCTGCTGTCCCACAGGTGAGGGTTTGTTTACAAAGACCATTTACTCTCAGAGCACGCAGGTCACACAGCGCCTTGCCAATACCATGGTGCCTTGGGGAAGCACCTCCATTTACACTGCGTGTATCCTAGCGACTGTTACTAGCAAAGGCAGAAATACAACTGGAGTATTTTTTGTTTTGTTTTTAAATAGGAACTTCCCCCTGAGGTACCCAGCGCAGACCTGCCTCCGGTCTGCAGGTAAGCACACACGGCCCCGTCAGGCAATGCAGGGACGCTACAACCTGTCGTACGAGGAGATGCAAGCAGCTCCAGCAGACAGGGCTGCAAGGAGAGTACCACCAGCAGCAACGTTACTGCTACGGCTGTAACAAGCTGCGCAGACATCACATGCCATGTTCCTACTGCTACCAAACCCGCTCCGAGGCTCTCCAGGTTCATACTCCATTAGAAACCCCCCCCCTCAATTACCAAAAAAAGCAAACCCAGTTTGTACTCCACAGCCCACCCCCACCCCCCCAAGGCCCCTGTCACTAGCATCTGCACCACCACTGCCAGCAGCGCGGCTGACGCAATACAGGTACTTTTCCTCATGCAAACCAAGTCCTTGCGAGCTGTGAGAAGTTACTAAACATGACAGATGGCTCAGCGCTCTCACTGCAGTAACATACAGCTGTGCTTTCCTCACCTTTCTGTAGCCATCAGCCAAGTTTTCTACAGCCTTTTTTAAACAAACTGCAACTCTTTTTAGTGATTTTCTAGGTAATGGCTCTTCTATACAAGCCATTTTCACTCAGCAAAATAAATCCCTTCTCCAACAACCACCAGATAAATTGCAGGAGTGTCTCTCCTTGGCAGGCGGACCCAGGCTGACTGAACATCCAGCCTCCTGCAAGCACTGGTCTCAGCATGGGGCAGACAGCTGCATCACGTGCCTCAGTGGTGCTTATGTTGAAGCTTTTTTGAATTTCGTACCTCACAACACAGGCAGCACACACATCGCTGAACTTATCAAAACAGCTTTTTTCAGAGAGGAATACTTTTAGTAGAAACAAATACTCCTCTTTCAAGTGTAAGACAGTTGAAGCGCTTTCTCTCATGCATAGCTTTTTTTTTTTATGGATTGGAAACAAAACATCCCAGACTTTTGAATTAAAATACAAGCTTTACAACCACATAGTAAGTGTAAGCTCTTATATTTCAGTTGAAGACTATATAATTTTATAGAGTACCAAAATAAGCAAAGGATCAGCACTCCATACAAAGTGTTAGTTCTTGTGAGGAGGGTAGAAGGGAGATGGACTTTAATTACACTGAACTTTTTTTGCAAGTCTAAAGAAAATTCCATTTCAGCAAAACAGATTTGGGTTTAGATTCCCCATATTTCTAGTTCATTAAATAGTGTTTCTTTAAAGAAAATTTACATTTTTCTCATTCAAAGTAAAGGGATGATTTAAAGCAATATTAACAAGGAGGTGGTGCTGTTAATATTTAATGTCAATATGCAATGTCATCTGCTATAAAGGCTAGAAGAGCAACACAACTTTATGTTTACTTCTGAAGACTATTAGAAATCGACTAACATTTGAGAAGTTTCAAGCACGCTACACCGACTCTAGGTCTAGGCTGCTGCTGGTAAGCCTCTGCTAGTCTGTACACCACCATGAGGAACTCGGCAGGCAAGTCCCAATGCCCAGATGCTGGCAGTGACGTGTGTTTTCACATGTATATGAGTCCAACTTACAACGGTTACGTCGCTCCCCTGTCCTATGGCATTAAAATGCAAGGAAATTATTAGCTAACATTGCCACTACAATATTACAAAAGCATAAATCTGAACAAAATAGCAGCTAAAACAAATTGAAGCTCTCTGCTCAACTTGAGGATTCGTTCTCCATGACAACCCTCCTCCTGTCCTATTCCCTATCCAGTTTCTTCCCCTGCTCTTTCCCTAATGCCTATTTTACAATAAATAGGTTAAGTGGATATACATGATGCAAGCGCAACTCAAAAGACTTTTGCCCTATACATATAACCATGTTAAATTGTGAGATTATACATGTGATATCTCTAACAGAGCAACCACCAATTTAGATTTTTAAAGAAACACAAGTATTTCAGCATGTACACAGCAATGAGTTTAAAACTGTCCAACATCATCGCTTTCATACATTCTCTTCCTCTTTATAGCCTTAAAGGGATTTTAGACCTTGATGGCAACAATCCCAAAACAAGAGTAAAATGAATTTATTTTATTGCAAACAAACGTCTAGAGTTAAATTTCTCCACCCACTTTCTTTAAAGAGAAAAGGAATCAGCAGGCTAAGGAGATACACCCATTTGAGAATTGACATGATTAAAAATTAGATATAAAATGGGTGACTCACAGTTTCATTAGCTTACAAAATGGTGGAGTAACTACTACAAGCACACTAGGTATACAGTATTTCGTGGGGAAAGTTATACAGACACACAGCTAACTTCATATAGATCCCATTAGACAACTGGATTTACAACAAGTTTTGTTTAATAAGAAATGGGCAAAGCCAGCTTCTTTTCAGAATCAAAATGCAGAACAGATGGAAAAGAAATTATGGTGTTGTACCTTCACAAGTTTGAGCCTCCACAAATAACGCAACCAAGTTTTACAACTTAAAGAGCTTCTACATACACTCCACCATCGCTATTTAGCCCCAGGTTTCCTCTTTGCCCCCAAGATCTTAGAGTTCCAAATGTTACAAAAAAGTCCTAGTTATTGCCAGAAACTTTCACCTCCCCCTCCTCCCCTCCCCACCCAGAAGCTTCATAGAGAGGATGGAGTGTAATACGGAGCTTTACATGATCTCATGGTATTCATGAGGGCTACTAAGGAGCCTCCGTACGAATCTGGTTGCTAACATTTCTATCGTATTGTGACATGACTCACGACTGTTTCTTAGAAATTGGGGGATGGGGAAAAAGGAGAAAATTCTTTAATAAAAAGACACCAGGTACAAAGCAACGTTTTACTTTTGTTGTGGTAAAAAAAAAGTCACATTTTACAGATAAAATGTAGAACCCTGAAATACTGACACATTCTCTTATCGTGCACAATGCTGAGGTTCTCTTACGAATCACTTTAAAACTGCAATTAAAAATGTACAAAAAAAGAAAAGAAAAAAATCAACCCACAAAGCTTCTAAAAAAGGAACCCGCAGGCACTTCCTCTTGTGGAATGTTTAAAAAGTTAGCCTACTAAAGAAAACAGTCGACTTCTTGTGAAGGTTTTGGAGAAATATGTATCAGTTCATTTATTTGGGTATTCAATAATATCCTTGGTGATAATGCTGACTCCATGGCTTCTGACCCCAGAATTGCTGTAATAAATGGATAAATAGTTAATTTTAACCTGTCATCACATAATGGTTACATTTCTTAAAGAAAAAGTGTTTAACAAACATTTACTTCTCCTGGAACTTGAGAAGATTTAAGTCCTCTCAAATAGCAGCAAGTTCCTGAACAACTGAAGGCAGTTAAGTTCACTTCACAGTAGCAACGTGAAGCCAAATACTACATACCATCAAGACCGATAAGCCATAGTTGATATCTGATACATCAAGACCATCAGGCCAGATTGTTTTCCACAGCAAACTATTTATACTGCTATTATCTAGCATTAAAAGATTTTGCTATCCAGTTTTGATTACACATTAAATTATTTCAGACAGCATTTTGAAACATTCAAGTTAACAATCAGTGAAAAGGTAAAGTTATTACTACTTACACCCTGCTGCCACTGGTTGTAGCCCTGAGATTGGTTTTTGTAGCCACGATTATTTCCCCTTCCTCTGAAGTTCTGCAAGAGGACAACAGTTTTTAACTACTTCATCTATAGGGATTTTTCATAAGTGTACCAATACCGATCTTTCCATTACCACCAAAACATCACATACCATACAGAATCTTTCAAATACAAATATCAGGCCTACATCAAACAAACAAACAAAACCCTCACTGAAAAGCACCAGAATACCAGAAGCCTCCCCACTCCGAGCACCTGCTTCTTAAACATGGGGCAAGAACCTCAGAATTAGTAAGCCAGCTCAGACTGTTGTTGCCAGTGGTCTGAAAAGCTGGCTAATCCAGTTTTGACTCACCCTATTCCCAGCTGCTAAACTGCACCAGGACAACTAAAAATATAAGAGCTTGCCTATTTTTAGTTAGGAAAGGCTATAGTCGCTGCAAGGATGTGTTATCTGATCAGACAAAAGGATATGGGTCATATAACTGGAAATAGAAGACCTAGTCCACAAAACTTCAAATAAAAGTTAGGGTACAAAAAAAGGAGACATTGATACTAGTAGACAAAATATTGCATTTTCCCTGTTTGTCAGTATTAGACAAACCTGAGCCATGTTTACTAGCTTGGGCTCCATCTGCTGGCTCTTCAGTAATCCAAATTATGTTTTCAAATACTTTCACTGATATTCCATCACTTAAGACCTAGGCTAGCATGTCTTTACTAGTTGTGTTTGATACCACACACCAAAACAAAGACTCTCTCTCCAGAGCCATTTCCAGAAAGTTCCCCAAATGCCTGAAAGATACACCTTGACCTTAAGGCCAAACAACCATTACTACTATTTTTAGAAAGAGAAAAAAAAAACAACGAAAACCACAAGCCTTCACACATATGCCCTAAAAATCTTCATCTTTAACAGCACAGAGGTACAGTCTTAACGTGGAACCCCCACATCAGCATCAGAACTTTTCACACAACACTCAGACCCCTGGGCACATACACTAAACTAGAAAGCTAGGCCTTTTAGCGTACAATTACTAAGTCTGTGGCTATTGAGAGCCACCAAATCTTTCAAACATCATCCAAAGCACTGTTGTTCAGCTAATAAATCCCCTCAAAAGCATCACCTGGTTGTAGTTTCCCCTGTTGGGCATTCCACCTCTGTTATAGTTTCCTCTGTTTGAGTAGCCACCTCTGCTTGGAAAGACAGGGCCACGAGGATACGGGTAGCCAATTGCACCACTGCTGCCACCACCACCTCCTCCACCTCCACCACCTCGCTGAGGCATGTTGCCTCCCCTCCGGTTGTATCCACCACGATTGCCAGGGACTGCAGGGAGAGAGTTACTTCAATCAAGTAATTGTTCAGTCTGAAGTTTTTCTTACTTGAAGATTATTCTTCAAAATAATGATGGTATAGAAATAAGCGTCCAAATTCAGTGCAAAACTTTCAATGCAAAGACTAAGTCATGTGGTCATAGTGAAAAATAGTAATTTAACCATGCACTACCCCCTCCAATACAGTCTAGTATACAAGTGAACACCAAACCTAACATAAAACTGTCAAAGCTATGCCTCAAACCACATGAAGAGTGTAACCCAGGATTGTGGCAATCTTCACTTTTCAAGTTGGACAATTAATTTGCACTAGTACATTAAACTTACAGAAGTTGAAATCAAGATTCCCACTACGTAATAATTGCAATGCAAGTACTAGCAGCTCTCCCCAACCCCCAGCAGCAGCAACCTCCAAAATTTACAGGCTTATTTCCAGGCTCACCTCCTCCTCTGAAGTTGCCCCGCATGTTGAATCCTCCACGACCTCTCTGACCCCTATTAAATTGATTTTTATTGCTCTTCTTGTTCTTCTTTGAGCCAGTGTTCTGTTTCTTTTCTGGCGGAAGAGATTTCTTACTTTCTTCTTTATATTGTTCCAAAAGCTTCTGAGCTTCTTCTTTTTGCAACTCTACATAGATTATTTCATCAAAACATTCTGCTACCTCTGGCAGTGTGAAGTTCCCTATAATTGCAAAAACACTGAGTATTCAGCATCTACATTCAGCTACAGTCAAAGCTGTAATTTAACCACCTTTCTCCCATTCTTCCTCCCACCCCCTGCATTCCCCTCAGCATAGGGACAAAATTACGTAATTTGAGCATTTAAGAAATGTAACAGTGACAAAGGAAATAAACAGATCTTCATGGAGTTGCCAGTACTATTCCAAACCTTGAAAACATTCTGCCTGAATCTTTTTTTCTTTTATAAGCCTCCACTCAGAATACCAGTTTCTGCCAAATACATCACTTATATAGGGCACTTTATGCCAAGACAGCTTTGTGCATCTGCATGAAGCATATCAGCATAACTGAGTAGTGTTAAGGACTGCAGCAGAGGGAACACAATATAGTGTTGTCCTATAAGTTACAATAGTCTTCCAGTTTTGTTTAAGTACAACTGTTTAAGATAAAGTGATTTTTAGACTTCACGTTTACTTAATGCTTTAAACAGATACTCAGCATCCTAAAACACAGTATAGGATTATGTTCCATGCCTTTCATTTTGAGAACTGCATGCTCTGGAAGATCTTTTCCCTCCACCTCTGCCTTCTTTTGTGTTCTTTGCTTGTAGTCTTCATCTTTTGGGCAAACAACAACTGCTTTGCGCTGGAAGCCTGCAAACAGGCACATTTTTCTCCTCTGCGCAGCTGCAGACACATTTGTCTGAAAAAAATGCAGTAACTTACTACACGTAGCTGTCATTGTAAGAGTTAAGGAAGTCAACTTATGGTGTATAGACTTCACCTCTACAAGAGCTTGCAATGACGTTTACAAATAACTGGACATAAAGATGCTGCATAATGCAAAGTTACGAGCTCATATCCACGTGTTAAAACACTATTCCTCCCACATCCCATAAAGCCAGAGAAGTTCAGACAAGCATTTGTAGTAATAACTCAACTTTGTGTCCCCTGAATGAGTAGTAAGTCAGTAAGTGAAACAACTGCTATTACAATGTAACTTTAATCCCATTTAATTACTGCACTACAGCCTATAACCAATTTCCTTAATGATTTTTCACTGAAGCTTCTACCTGATCCAAAATGAAATTCCGCTTCTTACGAGCTGCAATCTCAATGAACTTTCCAAGACACTGTGGAGCTCTCTGCAACAGTGTGTTAAGTTTTCCAGTGTCCGCCATCTGACGCTTAAAACCTGCAACCTACAGAAAGATTTCCCAGAGTTAAACCAGCCCTGATACACATAGCTGACATTTTTGATTGCTAAATGCTTTTAACTCACTTCAACAATTGCTCAATTCAAGGCTACAGCTACAAACTCATTCCCCCAAAGCCTCCGTAAGACATAGAGCTTTATAAACAAAGAATTTAGGTGAATCAATACAGCTGAATCTCAGGTATACTCATCACATTACTAATTCAAAGCTTAGTGTTCTATTCTGAGGACAGTGATACAAAGAGAAATAGAAATACTTAAATAGTCAGCTGTTGTTGACTATTTCTTATATAGTACCACAAAAAGCTTCAGAATCCTGCTGTGCCGTCTATGAGCAGCAGCTCAGCAAGATAAAAAATCTTTAATGGTCACTAGCTAACCAGTAGTTGTTTTCTTAGATTTCTAGGATACAGAACCCCCCCGGCAGCCAAAGACCTTGGATTTACAGCAAATCTTTAACATATCAACAAATAAAAAGCAGTATTATCACTTACCATCATTTTGTCCATAATGGTATTTGTCCCAAGAATGTTGTATTTCCCAGGATTTGCTGCTGCATGTTTGGTAACCCATGTAGTCTTGCCAGCTCCAGGCAAGCCAATCATCATCACCACCTATGACAACAGGTTCTATACTTGAGATACTAGTTCAAAGATTTCCTTTAATATGCAACCTAGACCAGCAAGCCTAATGGAAACTGAGTGAGGAGTGTGGGGATGTCAGGAGGGGTTAAGAGTCACGGGATACCAAGTACTAAAGCCCCCAAAGAAAAAGGTCAGAGAGCTGCGTAACAGTCTGCTTAAACTCCACCACTTCTGTTCGTCTATCTCAACAACTCTGCGATGATCAACAAGAAACTTACCTCACAATCTTTCTTTTGCTCAGGTCCCTTTGGTCCTCGGACCCTATCCTCCAGGGGGACCTTCTGGATGAAGGTATACTCTTCAGGTACAGGAAAGTAAGGTTCCTCCTTCTGACCAAAGTTGAACTCAACTGCACAGTTATGGCAGAGAACGTGTGGGAAGAGTGGCCGCCCATCAAGAACTTCCTTACTTATCTTGAACGCAACACCAAGCTCTTGTCCATTCTTTGAGTATGAGAGCTCCACTTCATCACCATCAAAATTCTGGTTTTCAAACAAAGCATTAGTTTGGATAAAAATCACTCACCTCGCTCTATTAGGCTGTATTAGTCATTTCACTATATTGGCTATATTCACTCAACTTCTGTAATGCTGTTCTATCATAAAGGAACTACTTAAAAGTTTTCGCTTAAAATAAGTTACTTGCAATGATAATCTCGTTTAAGATGTGATTTTTTTTTAAAGAGGCTTTAAAAGACATTTATCTGTGAATATGAAATATTAACATGCTGACAGCAGTCACTGTTGATAATACCTGCTTTTTCTACCTTCTCCCTATGTTAAACAACTTGTCTTGCTCCAAGTTTTTCTGGTTTTGGTTTATTGCTTCTCACAAAGCAGTCTAAAAATTCAAGGATGTTGTTCCTCAAAAGAAAAGTGAACACTTACAGCAAAACATCCAATCACATCATTTTCATCAAACTTCTCACCAAAGTCTTCAGTCTCACAATTGCATGTCTTTATTCCTTTTAGAGAATACCCATAAGAAAATTCTTCTTCACCTGAAGAAATAATTTAAACTTATTAAAAACAGGCATTTTCATCTAGCCTTTTACAAATACAATTACTTTACAGCTACTTAAGTAAGCTGCTGTTCAGAATGTTTTTATTAATACCAAAACAAGCTATGACCCCCAAACAGCTAAAGTGCATTCTTGTATTCAAGAATAGTCCCACTTGAGATGGAACAGCAGTGCTTCCTCCATCCCAGTTTTTAAGAGCTTTATGCTGCTGGTTACAGATTCCTGTTGACATAAAGCTGAACTGCCACATAAAGACTGACCAAGTATTTTTAAACTCTGAAGACCTGATTATGCACTGATATACCTGTAATGTAGTTAGTTGGAAAGGCTTTCTGAATCTAGTCTCCAGTAGCACTTACCCCTCCCCGTTTTAAAGGGAGTTTAGCAGACATTCAGCCTATGCGACAGCTGAGGATGAAGCTGCAAGGAACAAGCTAACAGGAAGTGTCAAACACAAGGACGCAGGTGGAACTTAAGTACTTAATAGAAAGCTGCTGATGATGTCAGATCAATTCATATACATTTCCCACAAAGATGCATCTCAGCAGCAGGTATTAGTTATAAATACCATTATAATCAGTTCCCATATATCCAATGAAGTTGTACTTCTTTCTTCTTAGCTGCTTTCAGAAATGAGGATTCTCCCCCCAAGCCAGAAAAAACTGATAATGTAGTTATCCAGGAATTTTTCTTCACTGGTTAAATCTTACACCACACCCCACCTCTTAAAAAAAAGGGGGGGGGGGGGGGGGGGGGGGGGGGGGGGGGGGACAGACGGACAACTTCTCCTCCTATTTATAACACTCCATGAAAAGGAGAAATCCTTAATCTTGTCAGGCCTTCAGGAATGTTCTCCACAACCCATGCTTGACTACTGAAGGAATTAACTCTCAGATCATGTAATCCTTACAGGCCTAAATACTTAACGACTTTATTTGGTCCCAGTAATAAACTTTCTCGCACCATGTCCAGTGACCAATTCAAGTTAAGACACTTTTCAAAACACATGGACTACAATCACTAAGCTTTTCCCATCTGCTTATGAAAAAAATACGTAACTTCAACGATGTACACAATAAATACAAAAGTAATCAAATGTTTAAGTCTTACCAAGCAACATTCCACTTGTGTTCAGTGACCAGCCAACTCGCACTTCATGTATGTCAATGTCTTTTGTATACAGGTGTTTAACAGGAATCTTTTCTGTAACCTATTTTTAAATTATTCATTAAAAGGTATGTAGTATTTATTAGACACCAACAAGATGGAAACACAAAGGTAACAACATCTTTACTAAGTCTGAGTAATCACCTTCTCCAAAAATAAACCATGCTTAAGTGTGCAAAATCACAAGCCAATCACTAAATTGTTACATCTCCTGACTGAGCAATGAAGATGCAAGGTATCATATACCTTCAAAGCACTTAGTCATAGCAGTCCCTCTCAGTGGCCAAAAGCCTTAATCCTTTTGATACTGTATTAGAATCATAAACAAGATGTGTATGTATTTTTAAAAAAATTATCACCGTAAAGTTGGGATTAACAGGAAATTACTTTGCCAATAAAATGTGGTAATGGATAAAAAAAATTGCTTTACACAGACTGGAGAAAATAGTACACTAATCCCTCTCCACAGTAAGCAGACTTCCTCAGCAAGTTGCCAGCTTTCAAACAACATAATGAGATTCAAAAAACCCCACCTAAATGCACAGGAATCTGTAGGCAACCAGTTATTTTCTAACTGCCTTTACAAACTTCACCAAACTAAAGTGAAAAACTCATCAGTATCCTACCAGTTTCCACAACTATTCGAGTCAGATGACTGAGGTGAAACTGATTTGAAAGTGAACAGGGCAATAAATACTGACATCAATTTCACTCCATTGGCCTTCCAAAGTTATAGGTACCAACAGAAATCACTCAATGCAAGACCATAGAGAAGAATGGGATCACTACCCACTCTTCATGGTAGTGGTTAGATTTGAAAGTACTAGAGGAAGAGAACAGAGTGAGCATTTATATAAACAGGCACATCATACGCAGAGAAGCCTTTAAGATCACAAAGTCAAAAAAAAAAGTAAATCAAGTTTTGTGCCTCCTCTTATTCTTTCCTTAACAAGTTGGAGAAATCTGTTTATTACAAGGCTGATTGCTCTTTGCCATTCTTACCCTTTAGAACTCTTGCTCTCAAAATTCAAGTACCTGCTAAATACACTCACTGCATATACAAGTCAGAATTATTCAGGCTGGAAGGGACCTCTGGAGGTCATCTAGCCCAAATCCCTGCTTAGAGCAGGTCAACCTCAAAGACTAAGTAGGAACAGAAAAAAGGGCTGCTAGGATAATTTATATCCCTTTTTTAAAAGCCAAACTTTCTGTAATCTTCATGAAGTACAAGCAAACTTCTGACTAGTGAGTACGAGGTGCCAAATAAAATTCTTGGTTCAAAACCAAGACCAGACGTTACCCATTCTGGGCAAATCCAAGCTGCCTTTTTTTTGTTGTTAAATGGCAGCTCTTACAAAAGAGGAAGCAGTTTTGCAAACTGAGTCATCTTTTATCAAGAACCACTTCACAGGCTCCTAAGAGAAGGCCTTCTGAAAGTTCTGTTCACCTGAATCAGTTTCAATTAAGCACAAAAAACCTGACAAGTAGAAACAATATATTTAGGCACGCAAAACAGTCTCCCATAAAACATCAGTTTAACTCACCTTCATCTCAAAGCAGACTTTGCCTTTAGAAACACCATAGGAGGCTCTCCCTCCAGCCCAAAGGAAAGCAAAGCTTTCCATGGTCAGAGAGGAAGCACTAAACCGGTCTCTTGAGATTTTAAAATGCAGGTCACAGTTATCTGTTAACATAAAAATCATTCTGTTTACTCTTATTACAAAATTAAGTACAGCTGTCCAATTTTACGCATTAAAGGCGACTTCAGCTTTCAAAGGTTACTTTCAAGACAAACTGCCAGCAAGTGCTCAATATCTTTCAAGAAAGCAACTGAACACATGCCTAGATAGAGCTGCAGGCTGAAGTTCAGCCAAAAATCTTAGGAAAAGCTAGCTAACAAGAATAATTTTCAAGGTGCCATCTTCACTTCTGTAACCAAATTCTATTTTTTCCATCTGCTTAAAAAACTGAATTTCATCTCATCCATTTGAACCTTTTTTGTTGGTTACCCAAGATATTTCCATTGATACAGAGCAAATGAATCTGCATTGTGCTCTCTGCATTATTTGCTAGATACCTTTTTTTTTGAAGCCTTCCTAGCCCTCATGCCCAAACCTAAGGGCAGCTGAGAAGTAAACAGGAACACAAGTATTTTTGTTTAAGTACTGAAAGTAGTATCATCTTTGGTTAATATAATCATTTAGCAAGTCCAATTAGATTAAGCCAATTAAAATAAAGTCAGTTAAGTCAAATGCAGATAGGTTAGGCAAGCAGAATGTGGTAAAGGAACCTACTTCACCTAAGAAACACGATCTGCACTACGAATTCATCTATCGCTCTAAGAACTTAAGTGAACCTTTGTTTTACAGACATCTTAAGAGCCATAGCACCATGAAGTTTCAAATTAATCTTCTAGTAGGTTTCAAAAAGAACGCAAAATGGTAACGTGAGGTGCAGGATAATAGTGCTTGAATTCCCCAGAGCAAGGAATCCATAGAAGAAACTCCAAACCTATTTGATGGTTACAGGAAAGGAGCAAAGTGAACAAGCAGTGAGTAGTTCTGCACTGGTATAAAATCTGCATGCTGCCCAAGTATGCTAAAATGGTCTTCCCTGTACTATTGGTAACTTTCATGCATGAGATCTTGTTTTGTTTGCATAGAGCCATCCCCAGTTGCAACTACAGTTATTTGTGATTCAAGTGTTTTCTCATTAGTATTTCTAACCTTTAGCTGTGTCTGATTCTGATCTCCAAGCAGTCAGTCGACACTTTAAATCACAGTTTGTCAAGTAACAAAACCTTCTGCTCTACTAGAAACAGTAATAATGAAAAGTAGCTACTACTCAGTTATTGGGAAAACCAGAAGCTTCCACAAAGGTGGCTACTCACCAGGTCAGCAGATAGAAACTTGAGATTTAGTTACCAAAATGTCAAGGATGGCATATTCAGCAATTTACGTGGCTGTAAACTAATACCTCCTTCCATTTCAAAACATTTCTTAGGAAAAAGACACCTGGAACTACTAGCAAATATGCCAGATAATGCCAAAATTTAAGCTTTCCTTCTGTGGCTCTTTAAGAATTCAACAAGTTCAAGCATCACTTATTCAAGTTTTTTAATACTGCATCAAGTCCTTATACTTACCCTCAAGAATACAAATGTGAAGTTTGCCCCAGTCATGGTACATCACAATAATAGTAACATTTGTAATCTGCCTCAAAAAACCCTACAGTTTNACTACTGTAACCACCTACACCATTGACCCTCAGAATTTTCTCAAGTGAAAAGCTCTTGTGCTACATAATTAGTTTCTCAAGCTGCTTCTAGGGTGTTCTATGCTCACTCTACACCTGGCCAGCTTAGTTTCTGTACTAGATTAAGATTTTGGTTAAGATTTCTTCAGAAAACTATGTGATATCACAGACTTCATAGGAAAACCAAGCTTATTACTGCTAACATAAAGGCCCATGTAACCTTCTGTTCTTTTGTATACTGAAAATGGGTGGAAACGCCATTTCTAATTTTTTTAAGTTAGTTGGTAATGAAAGTCAACAAATGTATTCACCCCACGTTTCAGAAAGTGTGGTTTTAAGATTAAAAGAGTAACACCACATCTTTCCAGAGTAAAGGAAAGCACGTTTTACTCACAAGTATCAAGACAAACCACTGTGTCATCAAAATGTTCATCTTCTTCTTCAACAGGTGGTTGAGGGGACTTGGCCCTGAACAAAACAAAATCAAAAGATACTAAAGCTACATGTATTTTCACAGTCAAAATAAGCATTCCTGCACTTCTCTTTCACAAAATGCTGTCCAGCATCTAGTTTATTTACCTGCTGTACTTATTTTCCTCAATGTATTCAAAATATCCACGGCCATGGTCTTCACGTGGTCTCTTCACTCCCCTCTTTTTCTCACCAGGTTTTTGTTCTGTTTTAGCATCTCCTGTAACAAAATTAATAATTTATTTTAATTACACTAAGTAACTCTTTAATCGGGAATAAATTCCTACACGATGGTTCCAACCTTGGAAACTTTAGGAACCTACAGCACGAGAAAAGCAACAGTACCCCGAAGAACTTTGCTTTGTGCCAAGACAAAAGAACCCTATCTCGAATTTTCTCAGAAAACTCAAAACTTGTCTGCTAAATCATCTCCGATCTGCGACAGAAGCGGGCAGCACACCACGCAGCAGCTGGCATACTCCTCGATGTTAAGATTTCCCACACAAGAGCCAGACCACTCCCAAGCGGTGTGCGTGGGTGGGGGGGAAACCGGACAAAAAAACCCTCCTGTGACGCCAGACCCGCCCCCCC